>VHZZ01000473.1:25131-57793 GCA_009801015.1 Silene noctiflora | reverse complement strand
TACTCACACTGACTGAAATTGTTACAGGTTCTCGGCTTGGAAAGGCTGAAAACTGAGCTTCAGGAACGGGGTTTGAAATGTGGAGGTACCTTGCAAGAGCGTGCTGCGAGACTGTTTCTGCTCAAAACCACGCCGCTTGAGAAGCTTCCCAAGAAACTGCTTGCCAAGAAATAAAACTTCTTATCTTAACTGTTGAGTGGATTTAGGTCTTTTTGGCCACCTTTGCTTATCCAAAATGTTTACTTTCATATGTAATATATATAGTAACTTGCAACAGAGTACAGAGGACTGAAGCTCTATCTAGTCAACTAGAGAGGTTCAGCTTCAATGTGTAATTTGCTTTTAGTCTCCCCCCAATTCATTGGAATTTCCAGCATTTGACAAAATATGTGGCGGAATTTTGAAAAATGTTGCAGTTTCAATGAATAGGAGGGAGTTGTAACTGTTAATGACTACAATCTTGAAAATGCAAGTCGCTTATGTACTATTTCTGATCTATAATACCAGATTCATGTATGTAGCTTCTGAGCCTCATGCGGTATGGTAGTACCAAACATAGAGACTTGTCAGGTGCGGCTAATTTAAATTACTTGCAATTTTTTTCTGGAGTTGACTATCAATTTCTAGGGCCTAATTGTCAACCCTCATGTAAGAGTGTAAGACCTCCATAACGATCGAGATGGGCCGTATTGTAGTTCCATTGTGTTGGAACAATTGATTATGAGATGAAATCGGAGTTTAAAATTGACTCAAGAAGGGAATTGAGTCCGATTTCAATAAAACTGATCAAATCTATCAACTTTTCTGAAATGTTCGTGTCTAAATCTAGTCCAGTTACTATTTATCCATGTAACATATTTACTGGCACATTACAACTAGCTGTATCATCCCGTTAAGCAAAAGCGGAATCAGTTTTTAGTATTGCCTTCGGTAGACATTGAGATGACAAACTCCGGCGAAGAGGGCAAGTGCCGTTCACCAAACCTCCAAAATCGTCAAGATGGTTCTGCATATTGTATGCATTCTGTTGTGTTGGAACATTTGATTATAGAGTGAAATCTGAGTATTAAAGTATCATTCATGTCTAGATCTAGTTCAGCCACTTCAGTGTTTGCATATTTACTGACACAACATTACTGGCTATATCATCCTAAACATGCAAGATTTCCAAATCAGCCATTCAGTTTTCTTGTCTGTGTTCATGAATCATTTACAGTTGCTAGACAATGAGAAGGCGAGCTCCGGCAAAGAGGACAAGTACCGTTCAATCGCAGCCACTCGTCAATGCAATCAGCATGGAAACAATGCTGGCAATCAGGTATGCATCTCAGTGTCTCAGTGGGTTTAAAATCTGACAAGCATATTGGGCAACAGCCATCATTCAGGCCTGGAACACGTCGACTTTCTCCAAGCACTACCTTTGTGTAGGAGTCTATGGTGGCTTGATCGAGCCCCACTACACCATCGTGGGGATCTGGTGTAGCCGCTATTTGATGTGCTCGCGTTGCGGTTGTATCACCCTCTCTCCTATCCATAATGCATAAGATAACGCCTACAGCAATGGCAGATAAGATGGCTGGTACTGCGATGCAAAAAGCGACAATCCTGAAAATCTTGAGGTTTTTACTGTTTTGCGCCAATTCATCTGCAATAATGGAAGGTATTGCTTGTTAGTGAGTGCAAGACCTGGTTTCACTATTCTTTTTCTCTACTCCTCCGCCTCAAATCATTTTTTTTTTACCGTGAACAACTGAAGGGAACAGAGACAGTACAAGTTTTGGATAATGTCTTTGTATTACAGTTGACAGAACATGGCAAGTTTCCGTGTTTGATACTTCAGGATACAGGGTATGAAATTCTTACCCATCAATTCTCCTAGCAGACACACAGAGAGAGCATTGCATGACAAAAGCAGAGGTCGGGGATATGAAGCCTAGTATACGATTTTTTGCAATGTCGGGGGCTTATGTCCCTGTGCCTATATCCTTATTTTAGGACATGGTCTTTGTGTTGTGTCTCAAAAATCAGTGCCGGGGAGTCCTGACACTTGAGTATTTACCCGTGTCCGATGTTATACCTGAGTTTGAGTACCATAATATCTGACATCGATTATAATTACATCTATTTATTTCCTCCGAACATGAAAATCCATGAAGAAAAAGACCAGGAAATTTGGTCTGCCTGATGCAGTCATGCAGTGACCAAGGGTTACTATATGACAGCTCACATACTAGCGACCAACCTAGTTTCCTTTCCTCATAAAAGTCGTAGTATTACTATGCTACTACGGAGTATGTTGGAATATCCACCTTCTAGTTTCCTTTCTCAGGAGTATTTAATTACCAGTTGCCCGCATGCCACATATAGTCAACTACTGCTATTTGCCATCGAAAAGCCAATTTTTCAATTCAACAACTAACTTGGAGCATTAGATTAAGTATGTTAGTATAATATATGGAATCATTTGGTAGACTTAGTAAACTCAGTAATCATGATCCACTTGGTTACCGACACCAATAACCCGAAAATTTAACTAACTTTGACATTTAGCACCTTATTAAACAATTAATCATCATCTACCGGAGATGTTACTAGCTGGTGAGTCCGCTAGGGAGAACTTATGACCAGGGTTCAAAAACCGTCTGCATTAATCTTGCTTTGTGGGCTATCCATTAAAATATAGTGTAAATTAAGAAACTCATTTTCCTGGTATGAACAAATCTTATGACCGAATCAGCAAAAATACTAGCTGTTGCTTTCAGTTAGTTAGCTAAGCGAATGCGTCAAACAAGAGAAAAATTAAAGCGGAATTAAGGGCTAAAATAAAGATTTGCTTACATGAAGCAGGAGGACCATAAATACATCCGATTTGCTGGCTTCCGTTCATAGTCAACTGACACAAACCGCCTTTCAGTTCACAATCTTTACAGTCAGGCACGTCCCAGGAGATCGAAACATCATCCTTTAATGCAGAAGTAAACCCGCCTGCATTCTGAGGAGAAAAAGAAGTAGGAACTAACAAGGTTTTAATAACTCGACATGACTTGTTAGCCACCTTATGAGCAAGTATAGGGCGTGACGTTGCCATAACTGATCTTGTCGAATTACTAAGACAGTCAATAATGGTGTACCGTTGATCTGTGAAGTTTTTTGGGCAACTGAGGAATGTGTAGTTTTCATAGGATTCAGCTTGGAAAGGTGAGCCAGACGGATCAAACCCATCAAGGAGTCTTTGTGGGAGACAGTTATTGGGATCATACAAACGGATGTTTTGTTCACGGTAATCTATGCTCCTAACTAGGAAAAGGCCGGACTGAGGCAAAGTCAAGGCCGGGAAACCTTGCTTTGTACACTCGATGGAGAAGCCGGGGTAACTGCAGTTTTCAGCCTGTTGAGGTTGCAAACGGAAAGGGAATCGAATTTCTGTGGCGGGATTTTTACGACAGGATGTTATGGGGCAGAAGGAATGGACTGGTAACGGAATAATGAGGGGAAGGAGGAATGTAAGGAAGGAACAGAATGTTATGAAACCCATAGGAAGGCGTTCTAAAGGCGGTTTTAAGGGTATTGTTTATAGCTAGGATGTGGGTAACATATACTGGTAGGAGTGGATTAGTTCAGGAAAAAGTCTGAAACTACTAAAAAATTGGATTTATACAGGAAAAAAATATTGCAAAAGTCAAGTGCTGGGTAATTGATGTGCAAGCTTGTTGGTCAGAATTTCGGAGAATTATTCTAAGGTTACTATTACAGAACTTTAATAATCGAAAAATAGAGCATTTCTGTATTTAATTGAATAAATACAGACAGACAGACATTCATTTAGGTAATGGAGTGGGTATGATAACAGAAGAAGACACACAAACACAGACAAACATTCGTTCCGAGAGATCTTGTTCATTTGCTGTTTAAGCAAAGTGAACTCTGAGGGTCATAGTCATACTGTCATACTATAAACCAGAGCGAACACAGTCATACCGGCATGATGTCATACTATAAACTAGTGCAATCGCTCTAAAAAAATTAGAGTGAATGCAGTCATACCGTCATACAATAAACTAGAGCGAAAGTAAGAAAATTAGTATGCCAACATTACTTCAGTGCCATAATTGTTTAGACTTTCGACCATGGCAAGGCAAGGGGATCATATATTCAAATGATTCCGCTGGTAGGATAAGAGGGTCAAATATACGCAGTCTAATCGTGTTAGAAAACATAAAGAGACTAATTCCTTATGACCCATGATTAAAATTGCGTCTAAAATTATATAGATCCTACAGCCAATTCACAATACAAGAAGCAAAAGTAACATAAACTCACACCGTCCCAGTCATTTGTTTACTTTTCTTTATTCACTGTGAGCCGTATTTTAATCAAATCTAAACAAATAACTCGGACCAAACACCTGTCATCCAACAGAATGCTATAAGAAATGAACTTGCAACTGTACACTCCAGGGAAGGATCAGAAGAAAACTGTGTGATCAAATGCAGGAAATATTGGTGGGTAAAAATGTAGGGTGAAGTCTAGACATGCATTCAATCCTAGAATACAGTCCATTCGCCTTTAAAATCAACCCGAAACCGAGGCCGAAACCTGGCAATTGTTTGATATAGAAGAGGTTGCGAATGTCACAATGTATAACTTGTACAAGGACAAGGGCCCTCTTCAAATTTAACGACATACCCACAACAATATTCCTACTCAAACCTTTTACTTATCTGCATCATTTCCATTCCCTAAACACGGAGTTCGAAACCATTAGATACAAAACATGATTAAAAATACGAAACTAAGTACACTCTTGCTTAAGACCGTGGTAAGTTTACAACGTAGTCATTATAATTAGGCTCACAACGGTCTCTAATGAGATTTGTTTCGGCAAAACATTAGCCACGCAGATATCAACTAGCTCAATATCGGTAAGGGTAATATTCATGACGTGTTTAAATATCGGTTATATAATACCTTGTGGCTTTTTTTACACCAACAAAAAAATACCCGTCTTATCTATGACAATATAAGGGTAGTGTAGGGTCTTACGGTTTTACCCTTGTGTTAAAAACACGGGAATTAGGACCCTAATGAATATTGGGTCGTAGAATGGACGGACACTATGCTAAGGTATAAAAGAAGCAAATAATAAAAATGAAAATGCAAGATTTTTTTTTTTTGGTGATTTTTTTAGGTTTTGGGGAACAAAATGTGAAGAAAAAAGCAAGAATAATGGAAGTGAAAACGCAAGAAAGATTGTAATGATTTTTAGACCTAATTGACGACGGCGTCGTACTTGTAGTGGAAAAGCCCATAATTTGATCTAGGTTTTCATCCTTATTGGGCCATACTTGGGCTTTTATTGATGACCTATTGGTACTCATCAAAGCCCAATAAGAACAATTGGTCTCTTTAGGATGAACAAATCGAACAACAAATGCACCAAGAATAGAATTCCCTTTCGATCGATAGGAAGGGAGCTGAACTGAATCAAATAGAGTTAAATTGAATAGAATTGGACTGAATGGAGTTGAAGTTTAGTTCGGCTCTATTCATTTTAGTTCAGCTTCATTTACTCCACTTCGTCACATATCTTCACAAATTTATTTCAGCTTCATTCAGTCTGGGCCCTTTCAGCTGAAAAGAACAAGGCATTTTCTGAAAAGATAGCTAAGGCTCTATTCTTTTGAATTGAAACTGTCTGAACTGAACTGAACTAAACTTATTGCAGCTGAACTGAACTGAAATTAAAAGTTAATTTGTAAAAAGAAGAGTTGAACTGAACTGAGCTAACTGAATTGAAATGAACTATTAAGTCTAAAAAAACATAGTCTAACTGAGTTATGAACTGAACTAAATAAACTGAATTGAGTTGAATTAAAATGAGAAATCACAGACACTACGAATATATATATCTTTCCTTTCCACTCATCAAAACATTACCTTAGTTTTATGAAACATGTATAATCATTAGATCATCACAAAATCGCAAAACATAGGTATACTTCCTTATAAAATGATGTACATATTTAATGAATGGTGTCCCAAAGGTTGGTCAATCTACACGAGTAGAGTTGTAAATTAGGTTTATGTTATATGTAAAAAGTGTAAATTATGTTAGTGGTCTCATTGTGACAAGACATGCAATATTAGAACCACCCTTAACAAAATTAGCACTTCCCTACTTTCCTAGCTGTTCTTTCTATAAATGATTTGGTGTGTGCATGTCATTCTCCCAAAAACACAAATTCACATCAAGACATCACTATTCGTCACAAGCTGAAGACGGATAGTGCCCCTTTCATAATATGCAAGTGACACTATCCATGGGATGTTCCATTTTCCCCCCACTTGCCCTCCCACTTATCTTATTGCAAGAGAGATACTATTCATCTTCAGCTTGCGACGGATAGTATCCGTCACAAAAAAGACGCTTTATTTCAAAAAAAAAAAAGAAAAAAAAAGAATTTTTACAAAAATGAATCAATAATAAACATATTTTCATGAATTTAAAAAATGTTACTTAACCTTAAAACACGCTCAAACAAAATCAACCTGAAATGCAAATCTTACAAATACTAATTAATTAGTATGGTCCGTTCTTTTTTGTGTAATCGGGATTTCCACCGTTGATAACAATAATCAAGACGAGTGAGTGTTCTCTTTTTCGAGATTTCCACCGTTGATATATAACACTGAGATGAGTGAGTGTTCTCTTTATCTTATGTGTTCTCCAAAGAAGTTAACCATCGGCCAAGATTTTAATAAAAGTTATAAACCTTCACGAATTCTCAATTAAGACGGGCTAGGGGCAAAATATCGCCATTTTTATAATAAAAAGTGATTATTTATTTAACGACAAAAGTTATACCTAGTGTTACAACTGAAAATTGTTATTCTAGTAACCATTTATTTAAATTGTGAAGGTCTATAACTTATAATCATACTATAAGGTCTATTTCTCCCTTAAGACGGGTCATCTTCACAATTTATCATTTAATACGGACCATTCTGTTTTAAGGTCTAAGACAGGAAAATGTCGCCATTTTTATGATAAAAAGTGATTATTTAATTAATGACAAAATGTTATATAGTTTGTGTTACAGCTAAAATTTGTTGTTGTTAACTTTTTATCAAAAAATAGTCACATTTTATTATAAATGAGTCACATTTTCTTGACTTAAACCTTAAAACGGAAATGACTCGTCTTATAGGAAATTTACTTGTTTCCCAAATTCTCATTTAAGACGGTCACTATTCGTCTTAAGCTTAGGACAAGTCCAATAAACAAGTCAAATAATGCCTAGATATAAAGAAAAGACTTGTCTTAATTTATGCAAGTAGCATATATTTGACACGTTTTAATCTTAAGACGGATATATCTCCGTCTTAAAAAAAAAACCTTTCTGTACTTGTTGATAAACCTTATAATATGATTATTCTATATGCTTGACTCTATTACACACCTATAATACTTCAACACTTTGACACACAATATAAACACTAGCTAGAAAAATCTACTCAATAAACTTAAATAAATAAAACAATTTTTGACACAAAAAGAACAAAATTATAAAAACCTGGGTTGTTTATTTATGCATAATAAGGCAGAAACAATGGAGCAAATAATGACAAATTATCTGACCATTTAATCTCCACCCTTCCTTCCTTATCATACCCACCTCCCTTTCATTCTTTTCAATTTTACAATATATATTATTATTAATTTCTTCTCTTTTTTATTTCTTCTCCAAATTTTATTTTCTTTCTTCTCACTATTGGATAAGTACCCTTCTTACTTCATTATCTTCATATGATAAATAAAACCGTCGACAACAGTGTGTAATTCCGTTGCTGCTGGTGCACTGAATTATATCTGCACAATATTCTCATATTATTCATTTGTGTTTTATTATTTGCACTTTGAGGTAATTTTCATAAGTTTCATATTAATTATAGTATGCAAATTAAAGTCAAAAACACAAAATTTAATGGATTACTAATTCTTGGTTAGTTCATACTAAAAGTTTACAATTATTTTTGTTAATGAATGAAAATTTATAACATTTCTAAATATTTATTTGTTTCGACTTTGAAAATTGCATTATATTGACTAATTTTTTTATTATATAATAATAGGTATAAATTGTGAAAGAAGCTCTCAAATTAATATGGCACCAAAGAATGGAAGAGGAAAGAGCAAGGGAGACAAGAAGAAGAAGGAAGAAAAGGGTACGTACTTTTTAGTTTTTTCCTTAATCTTTATTTAATACTTTAATTTATTTGCTTTTAAATAGTAAAATTATTAGTAATATATATACTATTCATTTTGATGTTCATATACTAAATACTAATGTTTTAATTTGATGTTTCTCAGTTCTTCCGGTTCTTATGGATATCACCGTTATCCTCCCAGATGAGACGACTGTTATTTTAAAGGTTCGATTTACACATACGTTTCATGTCTCAACTATTCCATTGCAATATAAAAACAGAGCACTATATTTTGCACTATTGTATGTTATTTTAGCCACTAAATTTTACTCGTATTCAATTATCTAAATAAAACAAAAATTTACATTAATTACGAGAACCTATTCTTTCGACAAAAATGGCTAAACTATTTCTAAAAAAAATAAAAAAATAATTGAGACGAGGTGAGTATTACGGATGAATAAGAGAATCCAGAATATTCAAGCAATTATGTCCAACCAAATGGTGCACTTATTTGGTATCAATTTATATTTTTGAATGGAATTATAATTTTTTTTTTTTTTTAATTCATTGTAAAAGTCGTTCTCCTATTGGGTAGAATCAAATCTAAGTGGTACGTTTACATTTAAAAATCAACATGTTTGGACGGGTCAACATTAATAATGTATACTGTTCATAGTTCTACAATATCATGCACTACAGTCTACAGTTTTTGTATTAAAATTCCATCATATAGAAATGGTTCTCAAAAATTAAGCTAATTTGCGTTGGAAAATTCATTGAAATTTTTAATGTTTTCTGTTAATCAGTAAGTCTTGTTTGTGACGGTCACATATGTTAATATGTTATCATTTTAATTAAAAATATTTATTTCAGAAGATGTATATTTTACGCTAAGTAAGCATACACGCGATTAGCATGCACCAATAATTCATGACATCTCAACCTAAGTTGTTGATATCCATCATATTTCAAGACTTCTTGTGTGTTAAACTGGTAGAAAATAGTTTGAATTAATATATCTCTTAAAACAGTCAGATTACGTGTCCTACACAATTTGTACACTAGAGATAATGATTCAATCTCGTAGTCACGGTCATTTTCATTCTCGAGACTTTGCCTCCCAGTACGATAAACATACGCTTCTCATTTTGTAATTTGTATAATTATTTTATTTATTTTATTTTACAGGGAATATCGACAGATAGAATCATCGACGTACGCAAACTCCTATCAGTGAGCACGATGACGTGCAACATCACCAACTTTTCATTGTCACATGAGGTGGAAAACATTTCCTACTCATATTCCGCTTATTTTCTAAAGTCGATTACTAATTTTAAATATTTCACTTATCAATTTATCTCTTACTAAAAAGGGTAAATTGATATTTCTATATTCAAAAAATAAACCCTAACAAAAAAACAAATTTGGCATTGAAATGTGCAGGTTAGGGGACCACGTTTAAAAGACATTGTGGACGTCTCAGCTCTTAAGCCATGCACCCTTACTTTGGTTGAAGGTATTTATATACACGCAAAACGACACCGTATGAACCAACAAATTAATTAAATGACAATACGACGTCGTATAGATTAACAAATTAATTAATTGTAATACGACGTCGTATAAAGCAGTGATTTAATTGAAATATAGAATTGCAATACGACGCCGTCTCACCGATGATTGGACTAATCGTTATTTGACCGTTGGAGTTGGTTGATTGGTACTTGTTTGTTAACAGAGGCGTACGATAAGGAGAGCGCGGAGGCGCAAGTTAGAAGGCTGCTGGATATCGTAGCGTGCACGACAAGCTTCGGCCCGTCGGCGCACGGTAGCAAGGCGGAGGATGGGAAGACGGCGCAGGATAAGGGGAAGAAGTCCGGTGGAAAAGTCAGCGGCGGTGGAAAGCAATCACCGCCGTCGACGGCAGATAAAACGGACGGAAAAGCGAAAGCGAGTACGACGTCGTTGAAGGATGATATTTCGATGATGATTGATGGAGAAGGAGAGACGAACAATGCTTGCCCTAAGCTTGGAAGTTTTTACGAGTTTTTCTCTCTTTCGCATCTCTCTCCTCCTCTTCAGTGTAAGCTTATTTTCGATTAAATTTGCGTATTTTAACGGAATTGTTAGGTGAATTGTGGAAATTTGGGGAATTGTTGATCGTTATTTTGATTTTTTGATGTTACAGTTATACGAAGAGCAACGAAACAGTTAGATGATCAGAGTTTAGAGGATGATCATCTGTTTATTCTGGAGGTAATTATTGTTTAATTTACTAATTACTACGATTTATTGGCTATGTATGTTGAATCATACTCCATAGATTATAGGAAGTAGTAGTTCTGCAGTAAAGATCATAGTTTAAATATGATTTTATAGGGAGTGAAGTGCTTTTTTGATGTTTTGAGTGTAAAATTGCGGAGATGTCGTGGAGAAGGTGACGAATTCAAGGTTAAAGTTCAGTAGCGGTCATAACTGAGACTGTATCATGGTGGTGTGTGTCTAGCATGCGCGGTGATGAGAGTACTTGATCTTGCATGCTAGACAAATGCGGCTGTTTGAAGCTGAAGTTAAATGTCGTGTTTTCAGCAAAGGAGAAATGCTAGTTTTGAGTGTTGTATTAACTATAGAGCTATTGTACGCGAGCTGTATGGTTTAGGTAGTAACTAATAATGACTTCGCTTCCTAAGAGTTGGGGGAAGATCAAGTGTTCTAGTCATATAGAGTGTACTGCAATTTAGTCAGGACACAACACATTTTTGATGCATGAAGTACATGTTGAGAAACGAGATGCATTATCGCGAGTATGACTCTTCTTTAACCTTAAAAATTTATTAAGGGGTATATAAATGAATACGGTGGTACATTATCATGGTTTATGTCGTCATATCTAGATACAAGTATTATTTGTGACTTTCCGCATGTTTTCAAGGGATTGGATTGAAATTTTTTAATATGGTTTTGGGTATGGGCAGACTAAGCTTTGCAATGGGAAGCTGGTGCGTATTGAGGCTTGCCAGCGAGGTTTCATTTGTATTGGGAAGCATCGTATACTCACTCACAACCTTGTTGATCTGCTGAGACAAATTAGTCGAGCTTTCGATAATGTAAGTTCCAAGTTAGTCTTTTAGTTGTGGTATTTAACATGTGACAACCTAGTCGTCATTATTTTTTTGTTTGCCGTGGTATTTAGTACTCCGTATATGATAATCTTTCGATAACGTTATCGTGATTTATATTGACGGGTTGGTTGTTTGCTTATGATCGACGAGTCCTATTGTAATGACTTGCTTCAAGATTATTTTCCGTTTTGTTACTGTAATTCACAGGGGCAATATTCCTTTGGAAATTAGACAAGTTTCAGGAAATGAAATAGTCATAATGAAAATCTTAAGTGGCCGGGATCTCTTTGTTGAATATATTTTAGTAGAGCATGTTTCATTAATTTTTCTGATAAATATTAGCCGAACTAGATCTTTTCTGGGCCAAGTCTTTGTTGTCGAGTGACAGCCATAAATGATTAAATTGTACGAAGTACTTCCTTTTTTTTTTTTTTTTTTTTTTTTTTTTATTATTATTGCCAACCTTTTCCTTCAAAATTTGCTGCAGTTTCTTAGATACTAAATTGGGGTAAGGGTTTATTGGGTAATGGGAACTTCTGCAGGCTGAGGGCATATAGTTTATTTTAAGACACTGATCAATGCTTAAGCTTTGCTTTTGTTGCCTACCTTTGAACTTTTGGTTTTATTTTTCAGGCTTATGATGACCTTATGAAAGCATTCTCAGAGCGCAATAAGGTACTCAAACATTTCTATTTTGTGTTGGTTGTTTCCTCCCGGGCCCAAGTTATCCAGATAATTATTGTTTTACTTCAACCTGAGTTCTCTTTTTGTGTTAACCTTTACAGTTTGGCAACCTTCCTTATGGCTTCCGAGCAAATACATGGCTTGTTCCTCCGTCCACAACACAGTTTCTTCCTACATTTCTCCCTCTTCCTGTGGAGGATGAAAGTTGGGGTGGCAATGGTGGTGGTTGGGGAAGAAATGGAGAAAGTGATTTGATACCTTGGGCAAATGAATTTCGATTTGTTGCGTCAATGCCATGCAAGACTCCAGAAGAGCGACAAATTCGTGATAGAAAGGCTTTTCTTGTTCATAGCTTGTTTGTAGATGTAGCAATTTTGAGGGGAATATCCACCTTGCGTCATGTATTGGAGAAAGTGGCTTTGGACGGCATTTTTGTAGGCGATGAGGTTCTTTATGCTGAGAATGTTGGTGACTTGAACATTACTATCATGAAGGATGTTTCACTTGCAAGCTGTAAACTCGACACTAAGATTGATGGGCTACATGCCACTGGTTTAGACCAGAGGGCTCTTACGCAAAGAAACCTGCTTAAAGGGATTACGGCTGATGAGAATACTGCTGCTCATGTATGTTATCTTTGCCATTATGAGCAACGGAGTATATCATTTAGAAGGCTGAACTATATTAAGTGGCGACAATAATTGTGTGCTTTGATTGCAGGATATCAGCAGCTTAGGTTCTGTTAATCTGAGATATGCTGGTTACCTTGTTACAGTAAGGGTTAAGGTGGAAGAGGATGTGCCAGATGAATCATTATCTTCTTGCTTGGAATCTTTTGACCACCCTGAAGGTGGTGCCAATGCTCTCAATATTAACAGGTCATTATCTCCGATTTATCTTTGTTGTTAATCTTTTGATTTTTCAAGTTCTTTTACTACGTATTATAAGTCTTTATATTGTCTTCTTATGTTCATGATAAAAAAAAAAAATTGGACCTTTTTTTGGGCAGTTTAAGGCTGTTGCTTCACAAAGGAACTACGTCAGATAATCAGAAGTTGTTGAACCAGAGAGAATCGTCGGAAAAACAAAGGCTTGTTGCTGCTCAAGCTGTTGTGGAGAAACTGTTGGAGGACAGTCTTGTCAAACTTCAGGAGGAGAACTCGAAGGAAGACAATATCGTGAGATGGGAGCTAGGTGCTTGTTGGATACAACATCTCCAAGATCAGAAAAATTCAGAGAAAGACAAAAAGCCCACTGTTCAGAAGACTAAAAATGAGATGAAAGTTGAAGGACTTGGAACGCCCCTTAAATCCCTTAAGAACAAGAAGTCAGAAGGGAGTTCTCCTGTACATTCTGACAATGGAAAATCAAATTCAAAAGCTGCTGATCTTATGTCAACTACTACCCAAGTTGAACCTAACAGTTCTTCAAACAATATCGACGTTGCACTGAAAAAGGTCTTGTCTGAAGCAGCTTTTACTCGTCTGAAAGAGTCTGATACAGGATTGCACCAGAAGGTATTATTTACATTTTGTAACTGCAAAAGGGTATAATTTCTTGTTTTCTGTACAAAAGTATCAATTAAATAACAAAAACTTTTTTAATTCAGTCTTTGCAGGAATTGATCGACCTCTCCCATAAATACTATGATGAGGTTGCTTTACCTAAGCTGGTAAGTGGTATTTGAACTTGAATATAATATGAATATATCGTTTAACGGTTTAGCGTATGTTTAAAAATAAGTACAAAAAAAAAATATTTGCCAACTAATTTGATGTCCTAGCTCACGGCTGGTTGACATTCGATCACCACTGAATGCTTAGAACAACCCATTATATAATTTTTTTTTTATCATGTACAGGTTGCTGATTTTGGTTCACTAGAACTTTCACCTGTTGATGGACGGACGTTGACTGATTTTATGCACACAAGGGGTCTCTGTATGCGTTCTCTTGGGCGTGTGGTAAGCTTCTTTACAGAACTGATGAGTTGTCCTTATGGCTATATGTCTTGGCCCACTTTATGTCGAGCATGCTCTTTTCATATTTTATGGCTTCCTTGTCCTTTTTTTTTTGTTTTGTTTCTGCAGCCTGATCTCAGTCGTTTAAACACCACAGTATTGTTTTTCCTTTTACCTGCTGGTCTTTCAATTACTAGCGAGTATTCTCGCAAAAAGACTTGTATATCTAATATTGTGGGCTTGAGTTTTTGAGATATGCTTTTGATAATGGCGACACAATCTTATCCTCAGTGTTTGGCATTATTCTAGCTATTCTAGAGCTTCCTTGTGAAACAATTGGCTAAGAACAACTTTGTTACATCTTCTGCACATCTAACTGTATTGCAGAGTTTGGATATTATGCAAGATGCTACCAACACAACATTCTCCACTTCCTGGGATAAGAATTTTATGTGGCCTTAACTCATATCATCACTGCTTTATTAATTACAAGATGATAATAGTCTTTTTGGATAAAATTTAATATAAAGTGAAAGTCAACACTTATACTGCTATGCTTGTGTCCTTGCTGCTGTAGTTATTAGTTCCAGAATTTAGTCTCTGAGTGGAACTCCCGCAGAGTCATCAAAATAATGGATGATTGTTCTTCCTCGTCGATGGCAAGGAAAACACATTCATAATTTCTGTAATGCGAGCTAACAAAACTTTGTGAATTGTGCAGGTGAAGTTGTCAGAAAAATTGTCTCATGTTCAGTCTCTTTGTATCCATGAGATGATTGTTCGAGCTTATAAGCACATACTACAAGCAGTAATTGCTTCTGTTGAAACCGATGATGTGGCTGTCACCATTGCTGCTGCATTAAATTTAATGTTGGGGGTCCCTGAGACTTGTAATACAGATAAGTCGTGCAAGATCCATTCCCTTGTGTGGAGATGGTTACAGTTATTCTTGTCGAAAAGATATGACTGGGATCTTGGTGGATTTAGCTTCAAAGATTTGAGAAAATTTGCCATTCTACGTGGACTGAGTCAGAAGGTAGTGGATTATGTTCTTTCCCATTTTAATTTGTGGAGATTAAGTTTCATGTTTGATATGTGCACAATATATGACGTCCTTACAGTCATAAGGCAGCAATTTGCAAACTTTACTTTCAGTACACGAGAAGCAGAATGATTTTTTTATATTTTATGGGGGTGCATTCCTTAAACCTATTTGGTGATACTATTTTACGAGTCAAGAGTTTCTTGGAATAAGTTGACACAACCTGCAGTAAGGTGGTACATGAGGAAGATTACTAGTATCCTTCCAAATCATGTATGCTGGAATATTAGAATGAACTTGGCCTTAAACGAAAAATATAAATGCAGGACTTTTCATCTTCCGATACTGATAAACTCTATCGTATTTGTTTACAGGTTGGTCTTGAGGTAGTTCCGAGGGATTATGATATGAATTCTACAACTCCTTTCCAAAGAACAGATATTATCAGCTTGATACCCGTTCATAAGGTGAGGACTGAGAAGTTTAAATTCCTCGTGGGAGAAGTCTATACTATGTCATATGCTGTTTGTCCTTGACAGACATCACAGTAATTATGTGTTATTTTCCATCTGGCAGCAAGCTGCATGCTCATCAGCTGATGGTAGGCAACTTTTGGAATCATCGAAGACAGCTTTAGATAAAGGAAAGCTTGAAGATGCAGTTAACTACGGGACTAAGGTCTCTGCTACTAGTCTATGATGGGATACATATGTGAATGTTTTGTGAGTTCTTCAAATTAAGTTTAAGTAGGAGAGTTGGTTTATAACACTTGATTTTGGGGTTGTTTTCAGGCTTTGGCAAAGCTGGTTGCAGTTTGTGGTCCTTATCATAGGATGACTGCTGGAGCTTACAGTCTCCTTGCTGTGGTCTTGTATCACACTGGAGATTTTAATCAGGTGACTTTTAAGAATGATTCTTGTTAAGGTTGCACGGATGTAAATATATGTTTGCTGAGCATATGTCATTTGTTTAGTGTAATATTTGAAGGTTTAATATTAATATTTTTCTAATGAGTTATTTTGGCTAATAAATTGCAGGCGACAATCTACCAGCAAAAAGCCTTGGACATCAATGAGCGGGAACTGGGGCTTGATCATCCAGACACAATGAAGAGTTATGGAGATTTAGCTGTGTTTTACTACCGGCTTCAGCATACAGAGCTTGCTCTCAAGTATGGTTTTCTCTATAAAAGTGTAGATTTCCTTGTAAGACTTTGTAAGGTTGTAGAGCGTCTTAAGATGACCACAACCATTTCTGTAAGGTCGTCTCTTTCTAGGGACACTGTAGTATAGTTGTTGTTTCAACCTGCTACTTGGCAAATTGTCCTGCACTCCTGCCTTTCTCAGGTCGCTGTAGTGTATCAAGTGCCTGTGTAAGTTGGCTGCCAATTTCATTGTCCATCAGTCTCTTAGGACATGGCACTGATTTATTAATTCTTATTTCAGGTATGTGAAACGAGCTCTGTATCTTCTGCATCTTACATGTGGTCCATCTCATCCAAATACTGCTGCCACATATATTAATGTAGCTATGATGGAGGAAGGATTAGGAAATGTGCACGTTGCCCTTCGATACCTCCACAAGGCTTTGAAATGTAACCAAAGGTTACTTGGCCCAGACCACATTCAGGTTTGTTTTTAATTTACGATATTTGTTACCATATACTCCATATCTTTTTGAAGTAAACTAATTTATTGATTCCAAAATCATTACTTGCTTTGTCATATACCTCTGCTATGTTAGTAGTTAGTACTGGTAACTGTGTCTGTACGCACCGTATGTATAGAATGCTTGTGATATATTTGGAACATTGACAACGCTTCGTCAAAAAAAGCATAAACTGCTGTGGATCATATTAAATGCTTTATCGCATCAAAGTCTAGTCTAGCCTTATTAATAAGCAGAGATTCTCTCTTCACATCTTCTATTTGAACTTTAATACTTTGAGTAATCATTCTTATATTTTCCCATTTGTATAGACTGCAGCTAGTTACCATGCCATAGCCATTGCGCTCTCATTGATGGAAGCCTATCCTTTAAGTGTTCAACATGAACAAACCACCTTACAAATTCTTCGATCTAAGCTAGGTCCTGATGATTTGCGCACACAGGTATTGATTTGTTTTCCCTGTTCGTTTGAAAGTGAAGCTGAGCAAGGCTTACTGTACCAGAATTCAGCTGGTGGCCTGAAAATTTTAATGTACTTCAAGGAATGGTGTTCATCGGACAGTTGAACACCTATTTCCATGAAGATGCTTTGATTATATCTCTTAAGCTTAAAACTCCTCCAATGATTTTGTAAAAAAGCTTTGTGAATGTTGCTTAATGTTACGGATCTTGTCTGCAGGATGCTGCCGCTTGGCTTGAGTATTTTGAATCCAAGGCCTTTGAACAGCAAGAAGCTGCCAGAAATGGGACTCGAAAACCTGATGCATCCATTGCCAGCAAAGGCCACCTGAGGTATATCCAAAAACCTGAACAAATAGGTCATTGTGTCATAAGCCGTGACCTTTTCTACATTTACTAGGTAGAAACAAACACCTGTACCTTCTGCATTTTTTGGGTCTAACCTTATATTCTGAAAGAAACTTTAAATATATTGTACACAAACTCGCTCGTTTTGGCTTTGTTATATGTCAAGGTAGCATTTGTATCGCCATTCTCAGGGATTGTTCATGGAAAATAACGGCAAAACTATGGGATACATTCTAATTTGTTTAGTGGGGGTATGAGTGGCTTGCAATAGTGTTGAATGTGGATACTGGGTATAAGCCTTGTGATTAATATTCTATCTTCATTCTATATTGCCAGTGTCTCAGACTTGCTTGATTACATAAATCCAAATACGGATACAAAAGGAAGAAATTCAATGACAGCCAAGAGAAAAAGCTATCTGGCGAAGGTATTGTATAATCTAGACTTGCAAATAAGTTTTTTTTTTCCTCGGCTGATACATGACTGCATATGCAAGACTTGATTATTTATCGTCTAGCATTATCTTTTGTTTTAATGGGTATGCTCTTTAGTGGTAAGTTCCCCTTGACACTGGCGTGCCTTAACTGTTAAAATAATGTCTTAAAAGATAAAAAAAAGGGGTAATTTATGTTAGTCCGCTCATAGTATAAATCTTGGTTTCGGTCACGGTCGCGGTATTGGTTGTCGCGGCCTAATCACGGTAAATGTGGTCAATATTGCCGTAAAACTCAGTAAAATGCGACCACAGTAAACGTCAAAACCTTTATAACTCGGTCATGTGTCGGTGTTGCGGACTATATTTAAAACTATGATTCCGCTTAGTCTTAGACCTCTTTATCCTACATGCATATGCAGCAAAGTTTTGTCAGTTTTGCTTGATATTTTGTATATGTATTCCTTTTCTTCATCAAATTTTTTTTTTGGATGTTGGGAAGTTTTTTTTTTTTTTTTTTGACAATGATATTAGGAAGTTGTAGGGCTGGATGTGGTAGAAATGGCAAATCTCTCTGTTCGAAACAAAAAAAAAAAAAAAAAAAAAAAAAAAAAAAAAAAAACAATCCAGCTTTTGTGATTCCCCTATTTCTTTGTAGTTTGGCATAATGAACTGAAACGAAAGCTCGACTAGTGTTGATTACTTGGTTTCTGAGTACATCAACTTGGCTCCCCTTGGGTTACCTCTTATTCTCTATTTCACATGTACAGATTCAAGAAAAGGAAATCCAAAATTCCAGCAAACCTGTCCCTGAAGGTTCTCAAGAAGACACACCATCAATTTCGACAGATAAAACTGACCAACCTGATAAACATGGACATATTATTGAAAAAACGGAGTCAATTGCATCCGATGAGGCAAAAAATATTTCTACAAGTCCAGCTCAACATGACGTGCCTGTGCTTGAACCCACATACGAGGAACAGCTAGTGTCTTCCAGTCAAGTTGTGCCTGAAATCAATATTGAAGGGGATGGTGGGTGGCAGCCTGTCCAACGCCCAAGATCAGCTGGTGGTTATGGCCGCCGAGTTAGACAGAGGCGTGCACCAATTGGAAAAGTCTACGGTTATCAGAAGAAAGAATTTGTCGAGACTAGTCATGCCAGGTTGAATAATTCTCCACAAGGCAGGTTGAATAATTCTCCACAAGGCACGAACTATTATGTGTTAAAGAAAAGGCCGTTGTCATTTGGAAGTCATACTGACCAGCATGTACCTAAAGGTGCCCCTCAAGGCAGTAAATTTGGGCGAAGAGTAGTTAAAGCTGTGACTTACAGGGTCAAATCTGTGCCTTCCTCCGGAAAAGGTGAAACGGTGGAGGTCACTAGTAGAGAAGATGAATCTGGGCAAAATCTAGAAAAAGCCTCCATAGTCAGGCTGGGAAAATCTCCTTCCTATAAGGATGTGGCAGTTGCACCACCAGGGTCAATTGTGAAAATGCATTCAAATGCCAATGAAAATAATGATCCCATTGACTCCAAGGTTTCGTTTGAGAAGCCTGAAGATAGCGTAAGCAGTAATTCCAAGGAAAATGCTCACCTGCAAAGGGGTGAAATAAGAGTGGACAATTTTGAAGAGATTGCTGACTGTCATCTTAAGGATCCAGAGGAGCCGTTTTCAGGAAATCAATCAGATGGCTTAATAGGAGATGTCCAGGCATCAGTGATGGTGCCAACCAATGTTGATGGAACCGAGAGTGATACTATTGACATTCATGAAGTGTTACCAGAGAGTAATGTTATGCATAATGAGACACCTTCAGGGAGTTCTAGTGAAGTGAATTTTCAGATGGATGAAAATAATGTATTATCTCCCTTGAAAGTAGATTTGGAGGACAAACCCATGGTTACAAATATGACAGATCCACGAGATTCGCCTGGTAAGAAGTTGTCAGCTTCTGCTGTTCCATTCAGACCAGCACCAGGTGTAACACGTGTCAGTTCACTGCCGTTGAACATGAATCCTGCTTCTGGTCCTGGTGCTATTCCAGCTGTGGGTCCATGGCCAATGCTGCATCCTGGACCTATCGGAGTTATGCCACCTCACCATGCGTACCCATCACCTCCTGGTACGCCTAATATTATCCAACCCGTGCCTTTCATGTATCCTCCTTACAGTCAAGCAATTCCCATACCACCAAATGGTTTTCCGCCAAATGGCAGTCATTTTCATCACAACCCTTATGCATGGCAATGCAACATGAACCCAACTACTCTTTGGCGCCCGGTTGAGTTCTCTATGGTCCCACCTGTTGTTGAACCATTCTCAGAGCCTGTTGTGGAACACAAGCTTCAATCTCCAAACTCTGAGAGTTCCTTAGGTTTGGCTCCTGTTCTTCCTGAAGATATTGGTGTTGGGGAGGAAGCCAGGAAAGAAGTTGTTTTTTCTATCCCGGAAGTGACAAGTAATTCCGATCAATGGAATGAATTGAAGAATGAGAAGCAGATAGATGGCGTTATTTCTTGTCCGGAAAGTCATGAAATAACACCTGTACATGGTGACTGTCCTAAAGAGAGCTCTGGGATTAGTCATGAGAGTACTAAGTCCAGTCATCAGGTGGAGGGCGATGAAAGAACTTTCAATATATTGATTCGTGGGAAAAGAAGTCGAAAGCAAACGCTAAGAGTGCCGATAAGTTTGCTCAGAAGACCTCATTCTTCTCAGTCGTTTAAAATTGCATATAGTAGAGTTCTGCGAGACAGTGAAACTCCCAAGCCTGTGTCCTTATCAGCTTGTGAGAATGAAATCGTGACATGAACGAAGAGTTGGGTTTAACAAATGATGTATAAGATAGGCTGCGATGCAATATATGTCCTTCATCTTATACACATGGTAGTCTATCCATAAACTGTACAGGCCATCTGGTGCTGTTGCAGTTTGTTGACATACGTAATGATTCAAGAAGATCAAGGTTAGTTCTTTTTACTCAAATGTGTGTCGATTTCTTTTGCTTTTACCACTATTAGATAGAAGAAGTCTTTACAAGCTGCAAACTGTACTTGTGTCAATTCACTCAATTGTGATATACTCATAGAGTCGGAGGTATCTTAGAAACTATTTTTTCGGTGTAAACGGGGCCATAGGGAAGTTCTGATGTTGACATGTTATCATTTGAGTAAAGCTAGGCTAGGACGTATATTTGAAACTCATCAGTAATTTGGTCCTGGTATGTAGTGTTAGCAATGATTTTGACCTTCGCTGTGTGTTGCCGTTTTCTGAGGCTAGATTTTGCTTGGTTGCAGGCTGCATCAAGAGCTTTTTGTCTAGGAGTAGCAGTTTTTCCCTCAAGAAATGAAGAAATGCTTTACAGTTTAATAAATATTACGGATAGAAATGTCTGAGGATCGATTTTCAGAATTTTACAGACCAATATAGTTAAAAGGTTATTGCAAAGCATTATTGACATTGATTGATACAATTAGTTTTGAACCGTGTAACCCGACTGTTTTAGCAATTGTATTTTTACGGTATTGAATTTTGTTTCTCCCATCCCATTGAATAAAAGTTTAGTTTCTTTTTATAGTCAAGTTTTACCTTGTATTCCTTCCTTTAATTATAGTTTGCTCATGTATCCGTATCCATTTTCCGTTCGTTGAGCTTGAATGTGGCAGATATGAATTAAAATCCCTTCATATATTATATTCATATTGATATAAAAAAGAATAATGGAGGTGCGGGGAATCGAACCCCGTGCCTCTCGCATGCGAAGCGAGCGCTCTACCATATGAGCTACACCCCCTTCCTATGTTTAATCTGTTATACACTTATACCTATGGTAGTATTTTTAAGAAATTATGGACCATCAATTTGAAAACAAATTTACCGATTTCTAAACTGGTAGTCGAGAATTATTGACGGCTAAAGTTTTTTAGCAAAAAAAAGAGAAATTTTAATGATTGATAAGTTAATAACTACGGCATCAGCTTTCACAGTGACTTAACCATTATGTGTCACCATTATATCCTATATACTAATTCTCAAAAGAAACATTATTTGTCTTAAGTTTAAAACGAATACATCCGACTTAAATAAGAATTTGTAATTGTCAAGCCGAGTTTTCCAATTGGAGTTTCTCCTTTATCTCTCCCTCTTCCCTTCGTTCCAGTCCCCTTTAACGATACAGATCCTCAACTCGAACAATTTAATTTGTCATAATCTACAGTAATGAATAATGAGGCGAAAGTAAAATAATACTCGTATATTAAGTGAATCTATTAGCGGAAATAGAGGTATCCAATCCTTTCAGAAAATTGAGATCATATTTCTCCCCCATGAAAATACGAGTCCATATAGGCTTAAGCTAATCATCGGCCAAATTCTAACAAGTATCAGTCGACAGTCGACAGTCGCCGTTCTGTTTACTTGGCTTTCAAATTTTTAATTAATCCTTCAGGCATAAAACAGAAAAAAAGACACCACAGTACACCAGCTCCATTGTCCGAAAGAATGCTGCCTTATAAAATATGTTTCACCATCACTCCGGAATTTACACATATACTAGTGAAAAACTATGCATACAATCACAAGCAATTGAATCCGTGTAAGTGAAAAATGTGTTTACAACTAGATATTCTGCACGTATACAAAGAATTCCTAACGATTTCCTCGTTATTTGGCCCAAGTAATTGCGTCAATCTCAGACTGGGCAGTCCTGTACAACTCCAACCTCTTACCCAGGCCTATACGGCGTTGCATTATTGCCGGATCCTCGTCCAACATCTTTCCCAGTGATTTTGCCTGCAGTAAAAAACAGTGCATGAAATTTACAGCCAAAGATGACACTCCCTCCAATGACGGTTGTTGTTTCAACTTCCCTTGACGTGGCAAATAGGTAATTCGAGTCAAATCTGTTCGAATATATTACGCAATGTGTCCGGTCATTTCTTTGTCAGTCCGGTTAGCTTATGTTCGAGTCAGTTGATTCCGATAGCGACGGACAATGTAGGTCCTAACAAAGTTCAAAGTAGACTGGGTTGAGTTGTGTTTTGGGTTATTTTGTTTAGGTCCCAAGTCAAGTAAATGGACAGTAATAGGGTCGAATAAGCTCTGTCAGATTTAAGTGAGCGAATTCTTTGATTTGGCATCCAAAGAGAGATAATTTTGACTAGAATACTCACCTCTTTTCCACCCAAGTCGGTAAAGAAGCGATCCAGTATACTCCTTTTTGCTTCTCGTACTTGACAATAGACAATGGATTTGGGAATAGAGTGTCTTAGAGTTCCACAAACCAGGTTCACATATGATAGCACAGTTGTTCCTGAGTAATGTGAAAATCAATCGATAGACGATTAGGTGGTCAGCAATCAGCAGCGAAAACACAAGAAACAAAGTTTAACAGAAAGCCAAAGAAACTCTGAGCTCAATAAGCAACAAAAATCGAAGTAGAATAGTTGGGCTAGTTTCACTCCCTACGTCCCATTTATATTGACCTCATTTTTTTGGTCCTCCCTATATAATCGGTCCAATTCTATATTGATAAATTTTACAAAGAAAAGTTCATACACTACCTAAGTAACATGATGGTAAGGATAATGTGGTATCTCTACATGTAGATTATTTAAGTGAAGGGATGATAAACTAAATCTTACATACGACCTCTTGTCAATGAGGACAATATGCATTGGATGGATGGAGTAAAAGACATGCTCGAGACAAAATTTTTACACTTGAAAAGCCTAGTCAGAACAGAGTACAACATTATATAGGCTTACCAATTCGACGAAGATACGAGTCATTGTAACGATCAAATATTGAATGTGTTGGGTTTCCCCCCTTCTCAACATCCTGAGGGAGCTTCCTGAAAAACTCCACAGTTAGGTAACCGCACTCCATATCAACAAGCTGCAATGTTGCCTTCTTGCTTTCGTCACGCATCCTCTCTAATGACTCAGTAGCAGCATTTGAAACTTCTACCCGCAGGGTAGGATATTGCCTAAGTTCCTGAACACCAGAGAGAGCATAATTCATATATTGCATGACGTGATACGCGTAACTGGATAATAGCGAATACGTAGTGCCTACAACATCAAGATATAGCATGTTTGATTGGAGCATCTGTTACTAGCTACCGAATATATGTAAATGACATAATGAAAAAAATATGTTTTATTTATCAAAAATAACTATTTTCATGTAATAAATTGAAAAGATTATATTCTATAATGTGGAAAGACATCAAAGTTAACATCATTTGAACACCAACGTCAAGTAGGGATATTATATAGAGTAGGCCTCACAAGAGTTGGTGTCACACTAAACTAGTGTTTGACATATCATTTGAGAGGTGTATCCTACCAATAATACCTTAAAGGCTTAAACATGGCTGAAGTTGATTTTAGAAAAAAATACAACAATTATATATGGAGGTTTTCATAATATTTTAGTGAGATTATCTCAACAAAAATTTGTGCAATATTTATAGGATGGTGGGAGGACTGGGAGTACCAGCTAACCATTCAAACACTATGAGTGAATATCGACTCAAACCATCCATCCCTTCACAGCAACACCAAAGTTAACAAATACAAGGATAATGTACAGCAGAAAGTGTTAAATCACGACTTTACCGATGTCTCACTGATAGCCTTGTGCACCATCTCCTTCAATATTGCGTGAACCTGAAATCACAAAGACAACATCAGAAGCGACCTTGAGACAGTAAACAAACCAAAGAACCCCTTTCAGAGAATTTACAAATGACGCAAGAAAAAATATCAAGGACAATCTGCCTTGTCTGCTGTCACTTCCACAACAACATTTGTGAAACAAACCACCCAAACATTCAAGGCCTGTGAAATCTAATGCTAGTGGAAGTTACATAACTTGCATAAAAGCAAGTATAAACTAGCAGCCGAAAAGAAGAGGTCAGTTGACAGATTTAAAATCTCAAAAGAAAACTTATGAAGGTAAATTTATAAATCCAAGGTCAGCAACCTAGCTTCAGGGTTCAGGCCAATAAAAAACATATTTGGCTTCCTAACACAAGTAAAGAATATACCGCATCCACTGCAGCCTCAGCAGGACCTCTAATGGAAGTAAGACAAGATTCGATCAAGCGCCGGTAACCTTGTTCAGGAGCAATAAGATGAGGTTGGTACCCATCAGCTTCAGTAATCAATTTTCGCACATTTTCCATGGAAAGATGCTTATCAAATTGCAACCTTTTAAGAGCAGCTGGTAACTGATTATCAAACACACCATAAATTTTGTCACCACCTGGCCGACTGCGGAGAATTAAAAAATTGATTAGCAAGAAAGCTGAGAAACCCTCCAGTTCAAGGGGAACGGTTCATTTCACAATAGTACAGCTATATATCCAACATGAGATGAACATGCTCAAACAACATACACGCCATCAAGATGCTCTTTAAAGATCTGGTCAAATCCACGGCAAATCTCCATGATCATGTACAACTTTCCCTGAAGCAAAACAACCCAGCAATAGAGAGTCAAACCATCAGATCTAGGAATTGTTTGATGTAGAAGAAAGGACACATATGTAGACTCATAATTTCCTCGATATACTCCTGCATTGGATACAAATCGCTAACTCGAAAAAAACAAAGGTGTACACGTTTTAGATACCAACCGGAATACAACTTTCTCCAGTACCTCTAACGTCCATTTTGCCTATCACAACTACAAGTATCTTCATCAAAAAAAAAAACATACCCTTTCCAATGGCAGAAATACAAACTATTTAAAACAATAGACAAACTTAATGTTCGGTCATTTACGAATCCAAAGGATGATCCATGTTAGCCGGCCCCAAGACTGATGATGTTATCGGGTAGACAAACTGAATATTACAATAGCAAAAAAAAAAAAAAAAAAAGAATTGAGTAGATGAAGCACCACATCAACATCTCATGAGGCACCAGAATACTTACTCCAGCATCTGTAGCTACAGGCCTTCCAAGACGGCTCAACTCTGTTTCTATATCAATAATAGTTTTGCTTATAAGAGACTGAAGGCCGGGGATCCGAGATTTGATGACGTTTTCTAAATGCTGGAACATTAAAATTTTAAGAGAGCATCAGAAATTGGCATCTCCGGTGCAATAGATACAAAGTAGTATGAAGGAAAATCATAAGAGACTAGAAATGCTTAATGAGAAATATATTTCACACAAGTGGTAAATACCTTCGACATCATCTTGCCTAAGAATTCTGAACCCATTCTATTAGCCATATGTCTATACTCTGGGCTAGTAGACCAAAACTCTTGTTCTTTGCGTCGAGCAGCCATCATATCAACTTTTTTATTAATATCAGCTTGAGAGCGATTCACAACACCAACCCATGGATACTGCAGCTTGTATGCTCGACCTTCCAAAATCTAGCAGAAGACATTGAATTAGGCAACAAGAAGTTTTTTAGGAGGCATTTACACATAAAGGTGTGACAGTATCTATTCGGTTTATCATGAAGGGGGCTAGGTAGAAAATTGCCTTCATGAAACTCGTTGTTTAATCAAGAACTGATGAAAAACCATCACTGCCTATTAAAGTACTTACATCAACAGCATCAGTTCCCTTGTCCATAAGATCGACCTTTGTCAAAACTCCAAATGTCCTCTCCCCTAGAATATGTATTCCACACAAATCAACAACAATAATGCCTAGAATCATGATAATTTTCTAGCAGTGAAAAAGGATATCAATAAACTGTTCTCATTAAGCTACCAGCAGCTGGAAGAAACAAACTTGTAACACACAGCATGTTATGAATTTTAAGCAAACCACTTGCCCTTTGTTTGGATACAAGCAAAATAGAGAAAGGGAGGAGAGGATGGGGAAATGGAGGAAATGCGCTTTCAATCCAAATCTTTCCAACGGTACATGAATTTTAATTGGGATAGAACCAGGAGATTGGAAAATGGATCCCTCCAATTCCTTTCAACCCAACTTACTAAGTTACCAAGCAATGGAAGCTCTTTCCCTCCTCTCCCACTCTCTTAATACCTTCATCCCAACAAGCAACCCAATAAATTCTAAATCATCATTAGTAAGTTATAGAAGATAGACGACCAAGCAAAATGAAACATGATGACATGCTAAAAAAAAGACTGCTGATACCTTTCGGGTCCACTTCGCGAGAAATTTTAATGGCATCAGAAGTCGCGAGATCTTGATTGGCTGGAGAAATGGCCAATATGATACAATTGGGCTGCAAGTGGAAAACATATTACTGGTTTCAACTTTCGAAAGAAAGGGTTTCTCGACATAAGTCTTTAAATAAACATTCAAAGTCCGTTCTTATTCATCTAGCCCTAAGATGTGAGATAAAAATACCACTGTAGTCAGTATATAAAGTTAATCTATAGCACGCAACACTAATCTTGTAAGCTTCACTGCTTCAGTGAGATCTGCTGGATCCTCCTTCCTCATCAGTAATTGTAGAACAACTTTAATGCATTATCTGACTGTGCAAACCCTATATAACTACATTCAGTGGCGTTCACAACATTAACATAATATTCAAGAGAGATGCGTTTATCACCTTTTCAATGAAGGCACGAACCATATTTTCAATCTCATGAACGATGCTATCAGGTTGCCCATCTGCGACAAGTTAAACGATGTTAATCATCATAATAAATCACTACAAAGCCAAAAAAAAATTTGTTACAGTCTTAACAGTCAGTTCTTCGGATACTGTAACTTACCAACAGCTACTTTGGTGAGCCCCGGTAGATCAACAAGAGTCAGATTAACAACTGTCAAAACCCAAATTGTATCAGTGCAACTAACTTAAGCAAAAAGGGCAACTAACTTATTCAACTCTTGTTGTAAAAGAAGTCACAGATAACTTATCACAGTTTTTCAACAATAAGTAATTCCTGCCCACAAGATAGGGCTAAAGATAGTAATTTGTTGAAAAATTAATTCTTCCAAACAAGAAACATCTAAAAAAAAGTCTCGGAACAAATGGAAAAACAAAAAGTACACAAGATACCCACTTACCGTTTGGGGAATATATACTTAGATGAATGGGAACACTAGAGATTCCTTTACCATGTCCTGTTTCTCTATCAGTCTCATCTGCAATCTCTTTTCTCACAGCAGCTGAAAATAAAAGAATTAATGATTGAGATAATTCCATGTTTGGGAACCTAGAATAGAAATTGAATTCCCAAATTGAGACATTTCAAGCGTTTAGGAAACCTTAGAATTTGGAATTGGAATTGAGCTCAATTTTTTTTTTCATTCTACCCTAGTTAAAATTTGAGGCTCTCAAATTCCTACCCCAAATGAGTACTTCCAATTCCATCATTATCTGATCCCCTATCTTAGTCTTGTCAAATACTTCATCTTTATTTAGGATAAATCAATAATAAAAAAATTTTATACATATCAATTCATTACCGAGTTTAAAATTAATATTAATATTTTGTGCACAGTACTAATTTCTCAAACAACATATTTCACCCCCACCCGGACCCACCTCGCCCAATTCCAATTCCATAGGTTTCCCAAACATCATTGAGAAATTGAAATTTAAAATTGAATTCCACATGATCTCCAAACAAGTTTATGAAATTTGAAATGGAATTGAATTAGAACATTTTAATTTCTACAATTGAAATCGTGAAAAACGAAATCAATTTCGTGTTTCGAACACTACCTAAGAGTTTCCTTTGAAAGGTAATTACAGAGAACTCAAATGTATAGGTCACAGTATAAAAAATTGATGACACAAACTAGGTGCAAAACTGCAAATGACCACTCAAGAGCAGTAGAATACAAATATCCCAAGTCCAAGATAGACAAGCATACCAAAATCAAAGAACTTTTTCCTAGGAAGGTGCATAAATTCCCCCCACTCTCTCTTTTCTTCAACCCTGTGTAGTTGTAGAACAAGAGGACGTCTAGTCACAATACCTGCATGCATAAATGAGAAAAATAAAGTGTGTGATAACTAAGAAACCAATAAAAAAATGACTGGGTAAGAGAAACCAGTAGTTACGAATCAAAATGTATCAGGAAAAATTCCTAACCGGATCCACGAGGTAAAAAGTCCTTGCCGACAATGCTTTCCAATACTGAAGACTTTCCAGAACTCTGCATACCATCAAAAGACATCACAGGTAAACAAGTACGAGTTACTTTCAAAAATGTGACTTGCAACTTTCAAGTCCTTTTTAAATCATCAAAGACCTCACAAGTTAAAACAAAGAGATGCAGGAGAACCTTTTAAAATGTCCTCCGCAAAGAAGTGGCTATAAAGCAAAGACAACTCGAAACACATTTATTAGAAACCACCGTTATTTGTAGAATTTCCAAAAGAAGGCTCTAGTTCCAAATTTAGTAAACATTTTCCAAGTACCCCTCTCACTAGCTTTTTTAACTCATGCTCTCACTTAGGGATGAAAAATCACCCCTCGCTAGACAAATAGTCAGTATCTAAGCATAGAGTAAGTAAAACCTACCAAACACGGAAAAAGAAGCAGTCAACATTGATTTTGGATTCCCTCACAAGGCTTTTCATAATTTCCTTCAACTTTAGCCTTATTATCTTTCCTTTCAATATGATACTTGCATTCCGATGACCCTAATCTATTTGTTAACCGATTACAACTTCGACAATCGAAACATAACATTTTTTTCACCAAATACAGAAACTCGGCCACAACAATCATAATTACACATCAGAAGTCCCCTCCCCTTACTAGTTGCTAATTTAGCACTCAATTGATGGTAAAACTCGACCCGGCCTCTCAAAATGCTAGCAATAAACATATCAACTGTACCACCCAACAACATCTTAAATAGTGTAATGAATGAGCAAAATCAACAACTTTTAACACACTATTGTTGCGAAAAATTACCAGACAACAAAGTACTACAAAAAAAAAAATGAAAATAATCTGATTATTTTTTACATATTAACAAACTTCTCGATCAATCCACGAGTACAAAAACAGCAATCATAACGACACATTGGAAGTATAATCCCCTTAGTATTCACTAATTCAGTATCAATCAAGGGTAAAAGTTGGTCTGACCTCTCAAAAATGCCAACAATACACATATTAAATGTATCACTTAGCAACATCTAAGATACTGCAACATACGAACAAATCAACAGCAATTCCTAAGCACGAAAACCAATCAAAGAACAAACTACTACAAAAATGAATAATCCGATAATATTTTACATAATCAACAAAACCTCTTCATCAATCCACGAGTACAAAAACAGCAATCATAACTACACATCGGAAGTATACTCCCCTTAGTATTCACTAATTCGACGGTAATGCCGGCAATACACCTATCAATTGTATCAGTCAGCAACATTTAACATAGTGTGACATACGAGCAAATCAGCAACAATTTCTAACACGCGCGAAAACTTAAACAACAACTACAAAAAAGTTAAAATAATCCGACTGTTTTACCTAACATAATTACCAAAAATATCAGCAATCATAGCTTCAACAAGCTCCGATCAACTATAAATCGAATCGAATCTTACATCTATAATTTTTAACAAAAAATACCAGAAATAGAAACCTAATAAAAATGTACAAAATTGAACAATTTGTGATTAAACGATATGAAGAAACAAAATATGGTGATTGAGTACCTGACCGCCGACAACGGCAATGGAAGGGAGTTCATCCCAAAGAGTAGGAAGAGCACTTTCATCGCCATGATCACCGAGAGCTGTACATGCTCTTTGAATCTTGTTAACTAGCGATATCAAGTTCTCCATTTTTGCAGCAGCGAATCAAGATTAGAGGAAGAGGAAGAGAGAATTAGGGTTTTGAGATCTGCGATTTTGAATTTTGAATCGAAGAAATTGGAGACGAAGAAGAGTAAAAGTCTGGGATTGCTTGCTCGCAAGTCGCTATCAGTCGTAATTGGAAGTAAAAAAAGAGTTTTTTTTAGTCAAATGAAATTTTTGATTTTTATAATTTTTTAGAATAGTTCGCAACTTATAAATTCATGTTCTTTTGGACTGGAATTGTCTGAATTGAACTGAACTGAACTGAACTTAATGAAACTGAATTGAACTGAACTGAACTGAGGCTCCGTTTGGCAAGACATTTTAGGTACCTGATTTGGTCAAATAAGCTACTTTGACCGAAATTTCAGGTGCCTTATTTTTTTGTAAGAGTTTGGCAAGTAGGTTATTTAACCAAATAAGCTACCTGAAATGAAAATGCTATCTGGAATAGCATTTGAGATTTCAGGTACCTAGATTTGATTTGATTTTCCCTTTTTACCTCCTAAATTTATACTACTAAGTAATTATCATATTCTTTTACGTAATTTCATCAAAATCAGTTACCTTTTCAGTTAGTTTGTCAAACATTTTTTTATATAATCAGCTACCTTATCAATTCCTAATTTTCAGCTACCTTATCGGTTAGCTTTTCAGATTTCAGTTAGCTTTTCAGTTTCCAATACTTTTTCAATTTTTAGCTACCTTTTCAGTTAGTTTTGTCAAACAGAGCCTTAATGGATCTGAACTGAACTGAACTGATTTAATTAATTTGTTGAGTGTTAACTATTTTGAAGAGTTTTAATCAATTTATTACCATGTTTAATTAAAAAAATGAATTAAAAAGGAAAAAAAGTTAATAAAAATGGTGGGTGTTAAGTAATATGAAAAAGCTTTGATTAATTTATTAACATATTTTATTACAAAAATTTCAATTAAAATTTCAATTATAATTATTAATTATAAAATTTATTAACATGTTTTATTACAAAAATTTCAATTAAAATGTCAATATAATTATAAATTATGGAATTTGGATGTAAATTTGTAAGGGTTACATAAATTTTGCAAAACAATATATTTAAAATAAAAAATTAATTTAAGAATAATGATAATATCCTTTAATATTATAAATAAGTGAATTAAATCTATAAATATTATAAAAAGACAAACTAAAGCACCACATTACACCATTCCTTATACAAGAGCATTTCATTAAGCCACATCATCATCTTATATTTAAAAAAAGAAAAAAAAAAGTTAAATAAATTTATTGCATTAAATACTAGAACACGAGTAACATTAAATTTGACCTTTTAAATTAAACTAAACAATAATTATCAAATCAAATATTAAATTTTAAATTATGGTTTTATTATTAGAATAAATTATAGGACAAATAAAAAACACATTACATCACTCTTATATTGACGTTATTTATAAATGTTATCCCTTCTTTTGCTATATATTTCTCAAATGAGTTGGTTACATATAGATAGTTTAAAAAAATAATGTCTTTTAACGTATTTTTTTCATATAATGTCTTCAAATACTTTAATAGCATAAAACAATTAATATAGGAAAATACTTGTGTCCTCCGGGAGGACGTCCTCCGCCTCGCTTACACTCATAGGAGGAGGACCAAAATGGAAATGAGGAAGATGGTCCTCCTCCATTGAGTGTAAGGAGGACGTCCTCCCAGAGTACACAAGTACTTCTGATTAATATATCGTGATTCTCACGAGTAAAAAAAGGGTGATACGAAAATTGCGCGGAAGCGATTTATGAGAGAACATACAATAATGAAAAATTATGAAAAAGGGATATTTGCTTCAAAATCTGATAAGATCTCGAAACAATAGGATATTTATTCGATCTAGACCTATAGATCGAATAATGGTGAATTATAATCAAGACCTATTGATTATAACTCGGGTTAAT
>VHZZ01000472.1:177498-188348 GCA_009801015.1 Silene noctiflora | reverse complement strand
CTCCCTTCTTCCGTCGCAACCATTTGTTTTCCTTTGTGAGGGATTGAGGGGTATCTTATTCAAAGTTAAACATTAAACTGAAATAGAGGATATATTTCAATTGTTTGTTTTGTTTCAATGTTTTGAAGTTCTTTCTAATTCTTGGTTTTATGAGGTTAAGAACGAGAACTCAGATGTAGATTTCAAGGAAATGGCAACCTTATTGAGCGTAAAATGGAAAAGCCTTACTCCTAAAGAGAAGAAGTCCTATGAAGGACAGTACCAAGCTGAAGAGGAAGCTTATTTGAAGAGTATGAACAAAGAAAAGCGGGAGAGCGAGGCGATGAAGTTGTTGTAGGATGAGCACAAACACAAGATTGCTATCAAATTACTTGACCGATTGCCTTCAGTTTGTTAGTGATGCTGCTAACAAGGGGACTAAGAAATCAAAGTAATTGATAACCTTCATTTTTTTTCCCAAAGATAATTGATAACCTTCATTTTTTTTTTTTTTACAAAACGCTTACAACTTGCCCTTTCTCTTTATTACCATCTTACCTAATAAAAGGTACCCCTTGCAGACTGCCTCGACTGCAAGGTGGCTGTGAAAAATGATGTAACTATAACCTAAAGCCTACATGGGTTGCCATCTTTGGTTCTACTTAACAGGTGTCTGGTATCACGCTCTTAATAGATACTAAATCATTCCATGATCACGTTCTTAATACTTAAATAGTGACGACCAAATGGCAAGGGCAAAGAAAGAGAGAATTTCTAGCTATGATGTTTTGTTTTTCATTTGTTCATATTATATGTTTTCTACACTTCTATTGCTTATATTTGCGGCCTTTTGGGTTGTTTATGCAGCTTTGTTGAGGGATACGAATATCGGATTGAAGTTCAGGATACAGATCAAATTATTCTAGATAATTTTCAACCTTGGAGTTGGGTGTGCAGGATCTTAGGTGAGTTTTGTCCAGCGTTTTGTCATTGTCGAGGATGGTTGTATGACGACAGTTGCTTGCTCTTTAAATTCGTAAGGTGGATTATCACTAGGGAAGATGAAATAAATTAACAATTTTCTCTTTGGATTTCAGTTTGAAATTTATTTCAATCTAAATTATAGACCCGTTTTCATATATTCATGATTTCTCTTTAGTTCTTGTATGGACATTAATAGTATGTCTGATCAATATTACTATGTATGATCAATATATTCATTGAATTTTTGTTGTTTCTTAGTTTCTTATCAAAATTTCTTAAACTTTTATGTTATTCCATCCTACCTATTGGATTTTTTGTGTTGAAAGTACATAATATTATTTTATTAAAAAGTAAGTGGCCCACCATATTCGCCAAACTCTTTTATTTCCTTCTACAATAATAAATATTCAAATTACAAGATATGTGACTCATGTAAATTGCTTATTAAATAACTTGGTTTAAATAATTATTAATAGTTTTTATTGTTTAATTAATTATGCTATAAATATTAACCAATTAATAATATATCGACAGATTTAGTACATCAAAAAAATTAAAAGTAGGAAAATGATTCAATTGTCTTTCAAAAACTCTATTAAGGGGAAAAAACAGAAAAATAACTCAAACAAATAAAAACAAAAATCATTATAAAAACGAGAAAAAAATAGATACGGTAAGTATTAACATGAAAAATACTCGCATATGACATTAAAATTAAATAAGTCACTAGATTTACGGTGTTCAAGTGCATATTGGTATTATTCACATAAAATGAGCTCCGTATAAAATATGAAAATAACTAAGATAAGCATTTGAATTTATTAAATGTATACAAGGATCTATCCCATAGACACCAGGATGAGTGTTAATCCGCTTCATAGGACCTGCTTGTGTGGATGTTGTTCATACCTGTTTTTATATAGAATTCATAAATTTGAATAGATTCATATTTTCATATTGAAATACAGGTGGCAGATAAGACTATTTGCCCTTGTTTAATTAGCTGAGTTAGGTCATGATCCTGATGCTGGTGTTTGCTTTTTTTTGCGATCCAAACTCTAAGTGGCAAGTGTCCTAAGACGAGCTGTAATATGGAGATGTTAAGTTTTCTGCTGGTCCTATAGAGATGAGGCTTAATGATTATTATAGGTATATTGAGTTAACTAGGGAAGAGCAGCCGTAGACCCGTAGTAGTGGTAAAACTCTTATCAACCAGTAATGGTAAAACTCTTACGAGTAGACCCCGGAAATGTGTTGACCACGAACTCACTTTTGTATAAGTTTATGTCCTCTTTTTAGCAACGAAGTTTTCTTACAATTAGTTTTCGATCCTTCTGTATTTGGATTTATATATGTACTATGAATGAAAATCAATTTTGTATATTTTGCATATGAAGCATTCTGTCCACTTTTTAGCTTTTCATCCTTCAGCTTTAGTTACACCAATTGTCATGACCATTGATTGTACTTGTACAAGAGCGTATTATTCACGATTTTTAAATTTTAATCTGACTTCGATTCGTAATCTAAAATATAGTCGGATCTTGATTCGTCCAATACGTGTTATGATTTGGATTTTTCGTGATTTAATGCTTGCGTTGCTGATGTAGATGATTAATTAATCAACCAATTTCGGAATCTATAGAGGATAAAAGTAGAAAATGGTTCTATATTTCTGGTAGAGTATGGAGGGTAGAGTGGATCGGGCGTGTAGTGAGCTTGTGGTTAGGAGTTATCCGGGTCACCCATCTAGCGGGAGAGGATTCTAGGTTCGGCCACTGTCAGCTTTGACATTGTGTTCTTTAAGTGAGGGAGTTTGTTTGTTTTTTTAAAAATAAAAATTTTTCAATAAAAAATATGAATATTACACAAAGAGACAACTACACATATATCCTAATTGACTTTTAGTGCGTTTCCCAATTTAAGAGAAATTACATAAAGATGTAGCGTATCATTGCACCCTCAAGAAATATTTTTTTAAGAGCCTCTATGAATACAATGCCACTATAGCAGCGTTATTACTTATTAGAAAAGAGTACACAAAAATAAAAAACAAATTAATATATAGTAATTTAATTAAGTTGATTTACAATAGGAATCGGGTTACACGCGCACCTATATCTGAGAGTCATTAGGCTACAAAAGTCTATACATCTGATACGAACGATCTGATACGAACGATAACATAACCCAATAGAACACCGCGCCCTCGACGAGTAATAAAAATTATACTATAGCGTTGATAGTATCGGAGATAAACGATAAAGTAATGTAGTAGGATGCCGCGGCCGCTAGGCTGCGGCCCACCAACTAGTAACAACTAAAAGTCTGAAATACAAAACCAAACATCAACATCTAAAGAGTACGCCTACTAGTAGCAGGCTCTGATCCCGACCACCTATGGACATCATCGTCGCCTCGTCCCGACTCCACCTCCTCATCATGACGATCCCTCTCCACATGTTGAGCCCGACTCCTGCCACGACCTCCTGATCGTCTACCTCTACCCCTACTACCCTCAGGAATCGGGGGTCTACCAGTGTATGCCCGCATCTGAGGATGGACATTCCTCATGAAGTCCCTGAATTCTGTGTTGACTGCAGGGTCTTCGACATTGTCGAACTGCGAGAATCTCTGAATAAGCGACTGTCCAACCTAAAAATAAGAAAACAAATATATTATAACAATACTAAAATAACTTAATTTACGAAGCAGTAAATAAAATTAAATATACATACCGTAGTCGGAAAGTGGGACCTAGCCAAGGGAATCTGATCAGGGTCTCGAGGAACGTTCATCACGTAAGGATGAGAATGTGCAAAAAACCACTCCATATAACCTACCCCGTACACATGTGCCAGGTGAGCGGGTATTGACATCCTATCCAAATGTGGCATGTGCATCTTCCAAGTACTCCAAGTGTAGTCTAAAAACCTCCCGTCATACTGCACATCATACTGAATGGACTTCACAGGACGGTGAACTTTGTCAGGTTGCGCCATATGGACCCGGATCACCTGCATGTACCCAAACTGTCGAAGACATCGATCTGGCTGGTAAGGCTCAACAATATCAATAAATCTCAGCAACCCGTGGTAAACACTACGGGGGTGCTCGATCTCTGGATGGGAAGGGTACGGTCTCCAAGCTACCGACTCTATTGGCATCATATCAAGCTGATCTCGGTAGGAGATCAAAGCTCTCTTAGCCTCACGCTGTGGAATCGAACTGGTGGACCACAACATAGCCCTAGGTGCACCGGGAGCGGCCGCCAAAGTGGCCATTGGCCTATAAGCAAGGAAGTACTCAAAGATCCAAGAATGCAACAAGGTCAAACAACCGCACAAACCTTTACAATCAGACCTCGTCGCGATCCCCATTTGTCTATATAGATAAGCAAGTGCACCAGCACTCCAAACATGCCCACCAATACTACCAACATCTCTAAGCATCGGGAATGTGTTAGACCGTACTCTATCACTTGACTTATCAACAAATAAGGTCGCACTCAGTAAAATCATCAAATAACCCTGGGCCTCAGATTCCCTTCCCCGCCTGTCTCCTTGAACCAAATCTTTCAACGCTTTTTGCTGAATCAAATTTCCCTTGTAAATTTTTGCATCCTTATTTGGTCCCCACTGACCTGCCAACTCCGCCTCAGTCATACCCAGCAACTCCGACACGCCAAGTATCGAATGTGCCATATCAGTATCCGGTATGCTACAAGAAGTTCCATCAATCTCGATCCCAAGGATCTCCTCCACATCATGTAGTAATATCGTCATCTCACCCCATGGCATGTGGAAAGTGTTGGTGTCTGGCTGCCACCTCTCAATAAAAGCACACAACAATGGCATGTTCAGATGTTTATGTATGATGTCGGGCAAATGACTAAGTCCCGAATCCTCAACTATGCTCCTAATAGGATCAGACAAATTCCATCCATGAAGCTCCGCCAAAGTCCACTCTCTAGTATATTTGGTCAACAAACGGACCATCTGAGGCTGACTCCACAAAAGGTACAATACGTGTCCACCAAAACTCGGAATCAAATCCGGTATTGGTGGACCTCCCGGTGCTGCCCCAGTCAATATCTAGCTAGTATCTTTCCCTCTAGCCCTAACTTTCCTCCGAGGCTCATGAATTGAAGTACTAGACTGTAACACCCCGGCCCAAACCTAGAGTCAGGAGCGGTCACTCACGGTAGCTTGCCAGGCTGTGTACATGGCCCAGAGATCAACACGAGTCCTTTCCAGCGCATTTTGTCCTCACTCATGCGCATCCCGGGAACCTTTCTAGGAGGTCACCCATCCTAAGACTATTCTCAGTCAAGCACGCTTAACTGTGGAGTTCTTTTGCATGGATAAACAGAAAAGAAAGTGCACTTTGTTGAAATAAGTAGTACTTTCAATCCCTTTAAGCACTAATCAGATTTTAAGCCAATCAATGGACCTCTTCAAGGGGGTACCCCACCCGAATAACGTCTTCGGTTCAACGGAGTATTACATAGACCCCTCACCATACAACTCAAATTTATCATAGATCCCCCGCCTAACACGAAACGCAGAAGTTCCCTCTGCACTTCCCGCAACCTGATTTCCCGGCTCCTCATTTCCCGTCACCTCATTCCCTTGCCCCTCATCTTCCTCTTCCACCTCATTTTTCGACCCCTCATAATTTCTTACCTCTTCCTCAAGATCTCTCTGATATTGCTCGTACTCACCACCTTCATAGAAATCTGTCTCAGAAGGAATCGAAACTTCTCTCGTCCCAAAACTAGTACTTTCCATCCTAAAATTAATTATTTTGCGGCGAGCAGAAGCATAAAGCCTGTTTCGACGTTCATCACCGTCGACCATCTGCATTATTAAACAATTTATTATTACGAAAACAATTACCTAAAATTACAAAATATGAAATTAAATCAAACGTAAAATTACAAATTTAATACTAATTGAAACGTAATATTACACGAATTTGATATATATACGTAATATTACAAATTATACTAATTGTTTTTTAAAAAAAAAACACTTAAAAACCGTTTCGTGTGAAATACACGAAAAATACTCAGCAAATTCGTGTAAAATACACGAAATCAGCCAGACAGTTTCGTGTAAGATACACGAAATTGCCCAGCCAATTTCTCATATTTCACATGAAATATACTCGGATGTTTCGTGCAATTCACACGAAATATGCCTGGTGGTTTCGTGCAATTCGGACAACATGTGTATCTTCATCTTCCCCTTTTTCGCATTTATGGTTTACTAAAGTATACTAATAAGGAAATGGGAAAATTCAAATTTAAACACATACATACCTTATAGTTTGGAAGGATTGAAGATGATTTCCGTTTGAATTTGCAAGAGGTTTTTGTGTTCGTTGTTATTGATGAAACGGTTTTGATTTTTGAAAAAAAAATTATTGTAATGAAAAATAAAGTATTGTTGGGAGGTTTGATTGATTTTTTAAAATTTTGAATTTGAAAAGTTTACACGGTTTTGAAGTGGTTTTAATAAAATACGAAAACTAAAGTCGAAATAATAAAAATACAAAAGATTTTAGCAAGGGCAAAAAGGTAATTAATAGGGGCAAGATGAGTAAAATTAGGGGCGGTCTTTAGCAAATCCGTTATAATTTCATGGAGACAATAAAAACTAGTAAACCGCATAAACTATTCTCACATGCCCACTAATCATTGAAATCAGAAAATTAATTTGCCTGCGAAAGAATTGCATTTTCCATGGACCATGGTGATGGGGACGAACAGATAAGGCCTAAGGGTGTGGGGAAGAGGAGGGTTTTTTGAGAGGAAGGGTGGTGCGAGGAGTTAGTGTTTTCTCCGGCCGAAATTAGTGCGGTTGGTGGTGTGGGGTAGTTGATTTTGGGTGAGGGAGATGAGAAAAAAATATTAAGGGTAAATTCATAAAAAAAGTATGTGAAAGAGTAAAGTTCGTATGTGAAAAAAAATGGCCAATTATTATTTATTACAACCCAATTTTTAAGGGTGTGTTACTTTTTGTCGTAAGTTAACTAAAATAAGGGTTCAATTTTTAGGGTAAGATCGTCCTTTTTATGAAACCATCTAAAATTATTATGTCATTTAAATGTGAAGAGTAACTTAAAAATAACCCCCTATATACTAAAAGATTAACACACCTAACATTTTTCCGCTCACTTGCATTTTGTTCTCAATTGCACATTACAATATTTTCTATTCTATTAATATCCAATATTTGAGGGGCCCAATCTGTTAAAAAATAAATATTCTATGTATACATTCTACCGCTCAAATAATAAAATAATTTACACAATATTATTTATGTATTATTAATGTCATAAATATTGTGGTCAAATCTTTTCTACTCTGACTAATATTCTCACTAATCTTTTCTATTATTTGTTAAACGTTGTTTTTAGTATGTACGTCTCTAGCCGTTGTAACAATATAATATTATTATTTTTAATAACAAAGTTGAGAAAATAATTTTAGTAACACAAACAATCGTGTGGATGAAACCATTGAATTTTTTCTTTTTTGAGTTTTGATACGAAACTACTACTAATAGCTATCCTTTATTTCCTAATAGAACTAACTACCAATAATTTAATTGTTCTTATCTCTAACATTATAATGTAGTACAAGATCAGACAAAAAGTAATTGAAATATTGTACAACAATAAATGATATCGATACGTAAATTAAATTGGGTACTAATTAAAATGGTTAAAATATATGATAAAATAGGTACAATTTTTATGAAAACATGTTTAGAATGATTGTGCCATTCTATTAAATTAATGTGTAATAAAAAATTGGGCTCACTTATGTAAAAGATTAGTTACAAATTCCTATAAATAAGGAAATATCTAAATCAAATATGTAAATCTCTCCATAATAAAAATATTTACGATTCTTAAAATATGTAAATAACATACAAATTCAATATATTCAATCAAGTATGTAAATCTTTGTCATATTCAATTTTTAAATACTTTTTCCAAATTAAACCTCCTGTAAAATATCAAGATTCTAAAATACTTTTACATAGTCCTCCCACAAAAAAACACAAAAGATGAATTTTCAACTGCTATAAGTGGCTCAGAATAATAATCTAATCGTCTTAATACAAAACTAGTATGGATCCCGCGCCACTGCGCGGTATATCTAGAGATTTTATTTTTTAGGGTATTATTTAAATCGGCACTTTATTAATATTTAATATTTCACTGTATTTTATTCTGATATAAAAAAATTTGAAATGAAAAATTAATCAAAGAGAATTGAGTAAAGTTATGAAATGTGTATTTTTATGAAAGTATTTTTTTTACCATAAAATTACGGATTTCATTTTATAATTTTCTCCAATTTTTTTAATGATTTTTTTTTTGTTATAAACCTAATAGTAAGTATGTGTTAAGTTATTTTTTAAAGTAATCATTATTACATTGTGAAAATTTAGCAACATATAGTCTATAGTTTAATACTAATTTATTTTATTATAATGAAAAAAATCATAATTTTGAATTTAATTAAAAGATTAGAGTATAATTATAATTATAATAAGATTATATATTATGAAAAAGATAATAGTTTATTAAAAGAAAGTTTTAATTGTTTTCTTTAATAAGTTGGATACATTTTGGAGGGATAACTAAGAGAATTTTTATTCTCTTAGTAATAAGGGAGATTTTATAAATAGTAGATTCATTAAATGTAAAAATGATAAATGCCAACATTTTATTTACAACTCTATCTAACACAACCTTCTACAAATACCGTACTGTAGTACGAGATCTATATTAGTATAATTATTAGTTGTAAACTTAAAAATTAAATTGTTTCTCAAGTATAATATTTATTTAATTCAATAGACAATTTTACCCTTCCGATGTTATGGCGGGAGTTCTGTCTTGCAAATATTTGACAGGGGATTCGTTGATGAAGGCAAAAATCAGTACAAATCCAAGATACTCGAAAACGTGGATAAAGAACTATGAACACAACGTTTACAATTAGGTCGTTGAATTACTTGAATAACAATGAATAACATATAAATGAAAATTTGTGGTCGTAAATATGGTTAGTGCTAAATACATTGAACACCACAACCTTGAAACCCTAACTGTAAATCGCCAAAACCCGTCAATCAAACCTTCTAACAAGGGCGAGATCATTCAACATCTTATCAATAGCATCGTCATCAAGACCTCTACTCTTATCTTTAAGAGAAGGAACCATACCAGCCAACTGCTTCTTCAACAGTCTCGAGACAAAGATTACCAACAACAGCTAACTCAAACTACTCCGCCAACTGTTGTCGGCTAAGAATCTCCCGCACTTGTCTAGCCGCATCCGGGTTCTTGTATCGACTGAACTTCTTCACGTAATGCAGTGACTTCTCGAACACCTGTGGAATTGTGTTCATGGGGTCGTCCGAGAGTTGCTGCATTTATTCCAAACGGCGTTGCAAAATCATTGCCACTTCGCCATTCATTAGACACTTCTCATTTAAGAAATCTTCGCCGAGTTTCACGTTTTCCTCTTCTTCCCCTAACATTGTTTGCTTGGTTTGGTATGATAATGGTATTTAAGTTTTGATGGTGATGAATAGTGAAGATATATTTCATGCGTTTGCATTGTGTTTATATATATACTGTGTATAGGTCGGTGGTTTAATTGGAAGTGTAGGCTGGTTGTACCTCAATATTAGAAAGTTTTGTTGGCCTTGACCGGCTTTGTATAACCCCTTTGCCCACCATTGTACTCTTCTGGAAGATCCTAAGCTTTATACAATAGACCCATATATTGTATATCAAATCATATAAAGCCCAATAAAAAAAAAACCTACCCATCTCCTTTTCCCCTATTTCTGTTTTCTGTCAAGTCTACAACCTCTTCTCTTTCCCTTCTCTAAATTTCTCTTAAACAATAATCGACAAATCTCTTTTCTCCCTTATTTTGATTCTAAAATGGTGAAACAAAAGCAATTGACATCATCATCGAAAGGGAAAAACGCATTTAACAATATTTCGGAGAACGGGAAGCAATTTGCATTATCATCAAGAAGGAAAAATGCATCTAACAATACTTTGAGGTAAATTTCTACACTAATCAGACGATCTATTATTAATAGAATACGAGTTAAAAAATACGAGCACATACGAATACGAGCTATTAAGATAAGAATACAAGCTAATGTAAAAAATACGAGTTTAAAAAGATCACGAACTTAAAAATATGAGCACGTAAGAATACAAACTATTAAGATAAAAATACGAGCCAATGTGAAAAGAATATGAGCTTAGAAGGATCACGAGCTTTAAAATACGAGCACATAAAAATACGAGGTATTAAGATAAGAATACGAACTAATGTAAAAAAGAATACGAGCTAATATAAATTAAAGAATATGAGTTTCAACTATTTTCATGCATTAGAAATTGATAACAAAAATTCCTTCAAGATAATGCTCACAAGTCTCGTCATATGATTTGTTCTGCATAGTCAATTAATTATAATAATTTAAGAGAGAAGATGATTCATTAATTGGATGATGGAGGAAGATAAAGAGGAGTTGGAAAAAATGGAAGCAGTCATAGAGAGAAGATGGATTAAATTGAAAATTGAAAATTGAATTACGTTACCCTTTTTTTTGTTTGCAAAGATAATTTTAAAAATACTAAAATAACCTTGTACGATTGTATAATCCATGAACTGAATAAAATATCACCATGCTCATAATCTATCTAATTTTGGAGAGAAATATAAAAAGGGTGAAAGAGAAATTTATTAATCTTGTAATTATAAACTAAACAATTATATTTACTAAAAAGAAAGATACTCCCTCCGTCCCAATCATTTGTTGTCCTTTTCCTTTTTT
>VHZZ01000472.1:83890-94106 GCA_009801015.1 Silene noctiflora | reverse complement strand
AGCAACGTAAGAAGAGGGAGATGAGAAGCCAACAATTAAATAGTAATAGCCTAATAAAAGCAACTAATGAATATAGGATAATAGCTATCCTAATAAGTAAATATGAAGATGAGAATTTTACAAACAACTAGAGTAAATTAAAGTAAGGCAAGCAAGAATTTATGTAAACAATTGATTAAAGCTAGAGTCTTTGGGTTCCCCTAACCAAGGTAAACTAGGTAAGGGTGTCAAATGGTAAAAGGTGGTTATCTAGCCTAGGAATGAAAGACTAATTTCTTAGCTTCCCCTAAAGAAGGACACAAAGTCAGCACAAAGCATCCAAACTCATTGTAAGCATACTATCAAGCATCCCTATAAACTTTCATTCATAAAGACACTAAGCATAAGATGAAGAAATGCATGGACTTTCATACACACAATTCATCAAACACCTTCTATACATGCTCACAAAGGCTAAAAATTCACCCATAAACCAAATATCAACACCCCATAACCATAGTTAAACCCTACTTAGGTTCCCCCTAAACCTTAGAAGGGAACTACTCACTCTTGGTAAGACAAGTGTAAACAATTGAAACAATAAACATGTTGTAACTTAGGACAACAAGTAGAAATGAAAGTAAAGTGCAAGTAAATGATTAATAAACTAAAAAGAGAAGAGAATTATACCAAACAAAATGTAAAGCTTCAAACTTTGGATTAAYTATCAAAGAGATTCTTCAATATCTTCGATTACAACCCAATATCCAATTGCAWACTAATGAACTAGTACTAGAATAAGCTAATTTGAAGACTAATTAATGATTAATTAAGGAAAGGTTAAGTTTTAATTAAGGAAAGTTGAAATGCTTAAACTAGGGTTTAATAAACTAGGGTAGTGTGTCTAATGAGTTAAGGAGATGGGGTATTTATAGTTTGTTACAAAAATGGGTCAAAAATACAAATGGGCTTCAAACTCGTCTTCAGGTGGCCCCAGCCGGTGGCCGTGCCGGCTGGGAGTCTTATGTAAGTTCTTGGCTAATCAACCATCATCACGTATGCAGAGCCGGTTAACTGGTTGCTGGTGGCCAACCGACTGGGAAGCTTCTGTTGGTTTTGGAGGAAGAACAATTCATCAGGTGTGCATAGCCGATCAGCCGGTTGCTGGTGGCTGACCGGCCGGGAGGCTTCTGTATGTTTTTCTTCCAAGATCTTCAATCTTCATTCCTTATGAATTCCCAGCCGGCCAGCCGACTGCCGGTGGCCATCCCGGCTAGGAAGTTCCTGTAACATCTCTTCCAAATCTTCCTTTGGCTAAGTGAGGGGGCTCCCAGCCGGCTGGCCGGCTGCCGACCTATCGGCTGTGAAGCAATTCTCAGCAAGTTTCCTTATCTTCTCTTCCTCATCTTCAACATTTGGCTTCCAATTCCGCTTTACACGCTCCTATCTCCTCATTTCCGACTCATTTCCTGCAAATGAGACACAACACTAATAAAAAGGGAATACGGGAATAAAATGCATGTAAAGGCATGAAAAGCCGTGAAAGAAGGGAGAAATACGCTATAAAAAGGAAGGAAAGACACGTCCTATGAACGTGCATCAAAATTCCTCACACTTAAGCCTTTCTCGTCCTCGAGTAATCCACAAAATAGAATTAAGATCCGTAATCAACCTAAATACATTGCACACATTATTCATACTAGCCGAATCGAGTTTAGCTACACCCGTAGCCCTTTCAACTAACAATTTGACACCTTATGAGGGGAATGTGCCCTATTGCAAGGCAAGTGAGGTCTTGCTACAAAATTTCGATTCAAGATAGCATCAAACATCAAGTAAAACATGAAAATGAATCAATCAAAATATACACACTTGCCTCATTCAAGCGGGGTTTCTTAAAACCGAACAAAAAAATTTTTTAACGGAGGATTTCGTCTTAAAGTCTCACCAAAGTGTCAGTCCCCTAATTCTAGCTCATGTAACCAACATTGACAACACGAAAGGCCTAGAAACGAATTCTAGGCGGGGAAAGGGGAAGTGCGTAGTTATACTCCCAAGATTGACATGATACACGCAAGATTCGACTCCATATCAAGCCTTTGACCAAAAAGGAGACCTAAACATCGACTCTCACGGGTTTTACTCATCACTCAATGAAAGAACGGGGTGATTTATGTGAAAAAAAGTAGCCAAAATCACTCTCCTAACTCGACTTGCGAAGCATACCCGCAATGTAACATGGTACTCCATCCAACATCCACAAGAGAAGAACAAAAATGACATGCATGTAAATGAGACAATTAGGGTTGTATCGGGGCTTGGGTTCGGTGAAAAGGGGTTGGTGCAAGCACAGTTTTAGGATATATGGAGTCAATAGGTCGAGCAGTCACCACAATCAACCAATTCACTAACCGTAGCCAAAGCAAAAGAATTTTTGTACAAAATTTGGCCAAGGTTGCCATATCCAAACAATTAAATTCATTTCCTTACAAAACAAAATTCCATTGCCAATATCAACACCTTCTTATTCGACAAATAGAATGATCTTTTTCTTTTTCTTTTCCATTTCATTTTTCTCCTTTCTTTTTCTCTTTTTCTCTTTTTGATTTTCTTTCTTTCTTTTATTTTCTCACTTGTAACCTTCTTATTATGCAAAAGTAGCCAATATTGAAGCACAATTTCTCTCATGAGAACCAAAATGTATTCTACCCAAAATGAATCAAAATTCCGACCCAATTAAGCACCACAAAAGAACCACAATAACAAACTAGTCGACAAATTGTGAGTTGTTTATGGAATGTAGTTATTTTCGTTGGTGAATGAAATGACAAGGATTAGGCTCAACATGGGTTAACAAAAGGGAAATATTGACTCAAGGGTAAAACAAAGGCTTATTTGGCTATTTGAGGTTACTTTATTGAACAAAATCATCTCATTATGCACATCTACACTTCTACGGAATCAAGGAACGAGCTTTATGCTTATGCGTTTTGACATGTCACACCACGTAAGGAGAACTACTCACAAGACCTAAACGGGGCCGGTTTGATGGACCGACCAAAAGGAGTCTCTAACCTCACATTTGAGTAGCTATGTCGATCCTAGGTCAAGTCTCAGGCCTAATACGGCCTCACAAGGTGGTCACTACTTGGTCATTACGCTAGACTTCCGAGTTTTTGCAAGCAAAAATTCTAACAAGTGTCATCAAAGGGTACACGCTATCAAAAGGGAAATGACACAGGCAAAACGGTTATCATCATTGTCGACATGGACCCTCCAAATTAAGACCTTCTATGCGCTATTTACAAACAAAGATGCAAGTGTATGAAATGCAACTAACACATATGAATAACCTACGTGAATGCAAGAGTGAACACGTATATACATATCTAAATGCACACAATTTCTAAACCTAGAAGCACATCATCAACAACACTCATCTCCAAAACGGTTTCCAAAGGGAACACCTACATCACATATCCCGTCCTCCTCCATGTCAATATATACAAAATGAAAAGAAAGGATAAAAGGAGAGAATCGGAAGAATTTTACCAAGCATCTTCTCCGATGCAATGCGTGTTGCCTACCAAGCAAGTTAGTATAAAAAAATATATATATATACAATAAAAACAATGCATGTTTTTGGATTTTTTGAATTTTTTTGAATTTTTAGGCATTTTTTAAATTTTTTGTCAAATTAATAAATATGAACAAGTATACATACAAATATGCACAAAGTGGATATTTCCATCCCCACACTTGAAATTTACATTGTCCTCAATGTAACAAAATGTAGGGAGGAAATAAGAAAAATAAAAGACATATTTTTGGACTTTTTTTGGAATTTTTCAAAATTAAACAACATATTTTTGTATTTTTGAAATTTTGAAAACAAATAACATGTTTTTGGGTTTTAAATATGAAATTTCCTCCCCACACTTATTTATTTACATAATTTCTTTTGGAAATAAATATGTGGAGGAAATTTGGAAATTAAAGAATATGTTTTTGGTGTTTTTATGATTTTTTCGATTTTTTTTGGTGTTTTAAACAAAAATGCAATGAATGACTTAGTCTATATGCTAAATTGAAATACAATGCAATTAATCTACATGAATGCAACTACATGTAGGGCTGTACGTTGGGCTGGGCCAGTGCGGGTTGGGCTGGGTGGTGCAACCCAGGCCCAACACTAAATGGAGGCCGGGGCTGGGCTGGGCCTGATTTGTCTAGCCCGGGCCCAGCACTAGGTGGGCTGTTGGGCCGGGCTGGGCATTTTTTTTCTTTTTAAGTAAAGAAAATAAAAAATAAGGGGAGAAAAAAAGAAGAAAATAACGGGTCGGGCCGGGATGGGCCAGCCCAGCACTAAAAAACCAGGCTGGAAAACGGGCTGGGCTGGAAAATTTGGGCCCGGGCCCGGCACTAAAAAGACCACGGGCTGGGCTGGAAAAAAATGGGCTGCGGTTTTTGGGCCCGTTAAACCGTGCTGGGCCGGGCTAGCCCGCACCGTTGGACAGCCCTAACTACATGTGACAATATATTACAAAAGGAAATTCTAATGCAATCCTATATGAATGCAACTATATGATCATTAATCTAATATTTACAACTACACTAAATGCGAACAAAATTGAAATATGCATGAGAGGATTTGGATTGAGGGATCATACTTGCATTTGGATTGTTTGAAGGGAGCAAAGGGAAACAACTCAATCGGCTTCCTCCTCGGAACCATATCCCGACTCTTCTTGATCATCATCTTGATCAAACTCGGAGCCGCGGATGTAATCTCCCGAGGTAGTAGGGTTAGTGAAGCCGCCTCCCATAGCCGTCACGTAGTCAACACCCGACTCGGAAGCTCCCATGGGACCAACATCCCCAAAGATAGAAGCGGTACCCCCTAACCAAGTACCCGTGGCCGCATGACCCTCCCCTTGAGACACATTAGGGGTGGGGAAGGCGGGTTGGGAGAAGTAATCTTGTTGGAGGTTTATATCTCCATAGACCATTGGATCACCTGGATTCACGTACCCACCATCCGGTGCCAAGTATTTAGAAGGGTGGAGCCCGAAAGGATGCCTATAGCCCCGCCGTTGATAATCATCGTAAACCAGAAATTGGCCGATGGAATGGTCAACATACAATCGGTCTACCTTCCTATGTAGGTCACGGCGGTCGTCCCGAGCCTCTTGAAGGCCAATAGTCACATTGCCCATGAATTCCACGAGCGAAGGAGATAAGTAAGCTTCGCGAGGAGGTTAGGGTTGACTTGACGAAGACCCTTCACCTTGTTGTGGGTACCAAGGTGGGGGTTGTTGAAATGGGCCGGGTTGGAAGAATGGAGGAGGTATGTTATAACTCATGTCGGTTTGGGTCGGCAAGCAGCGATCACGCCCATAGACTATCGGTGGAGGCTTATCAACATTTATCTCTTCCGCCTCAAGTTCAAGTACATAGTGAGCCGAATTTGGCTCAATATTCATTTTGGGAGCATTGGGGAGCGGGACCGAGTTCTTGTCTACCCTGCTAACCCGAACTTGCCAATAGTCTTTTCGGTCACCTGTGTTTCTCTTAATCCAATTAAGGGAATTTTGCATGTAGTCTTTGGTGAGGAAAATTTCCCCGAGGATGTAGTTCATGTTGTTCGTGTTGAGGCCACGAACAAGGCGCTTGGGAAGGTGGGTGATGACACCACCCACCACGATAGGTGTTGATTGCGCCGGGTTGTTGGAGAGCTTGTTTAGGTGAAGCGCAAAATGATGCGCGATGCAAATTTTGAAAGGTCTAGGGCTGGTAAAGAGGTAGGAGCCTAGAATTTCTAGCTCCTCGGTTCTAAAGTTGTGAGGCTCATCCCTCCCAAAGATGGTCCATCCCATGAACCAATGCCAAACCCTTATCGCCGCATTGTGACAAGTATTAGCGCGCTTCACCCCCTTTTGGTCATCAAGGCCCGATATGGCCTTTCACACCATTTCATGGTCGAAATCCTCTGGCGCCTTATGATACGGCACCAGGTCGAGCCCAAACATTTCCGTAAACTGAGATAAGGTAAGGGAATGATCCCTATTAAGAAGCCTAAAGTGGAGCAAGGCAACCTTACCCTATTGCCGGTGTTTATCAATTCTCAACGAGCTCAAAAACTCCCATGTAAGACGGGAATAAGTCCTTTCAACTATGCTATACATGGCTTTCATACCGACCCCATGAAACAAATATACCGTTATCTTGTCAATACCCATATCCCTCATAGACTGCCTATCAATAAATCGAGTCGGGGTTAAGGGGCGTTGCTTAAACAAAATAAAAGTTAAAACATCAGAAACTTCCCAGCTGGCATGGGGACCGGCGGCCGGCGGGCCGGCTGGGAAGACGCCTTTGACTTATTGACTTTCTGAATTCTTCATAAGGTGCTCCCAGCAGGCTGGCCGGCTGCCGGCCTACCGGCATGGAGCTCTTATTCCTACAATTTTCACCATTTTTCTTCACTGAGTGATCCCAGCCGGCTGGTCGGCTGCCGACCTACCGGCTCACACCCCCTCCTTCTTCAAATGCCTAAAATTTACACCAAACTTCCCAGCCGGGTAGGTGACCGGCGGCCGGTTGGCCGGCTGGGAGTTCCTCTACTTCAATTTTTCCAAAATTTTCAACTTCAACATCAGAAACTTCCCAGCCGGGTCCTGGACCGGCTGCCGGTCTACNCTGGGAGTTCCTCTACTTCAATTTTTCCAAAATTTTCAACTTCAACATCAGAAACTTCCCAGCCGGGTCCTGGACCGGCTGCCGGTCTACCGGCTAGGAGTCCTATCCTTCATGTTTTCCTTCTATAAAGCCGACTTCAATACCAATTTCCTACTTAGCCACGACAATCGTGTTGTCCACCTTTCCTCCGACTCTCATAGTTGGGAAATGGGCTAAGTAGGATAATACAAGTGTTTCTCAATCCGAAACATTACCATTCTTCAACCCGACATCTAATCCGACTTGCACAAGTCGATCAACTATCCAAAATCCTCATATATACCTACATGAATGCAATATTTACACAAAAAATGGTGGTTCTTAAGGAACTCCACCAAACCTATCATTGTTTGAGAATTTAAACATCCACCTCCTCGGGGAGCGGTTCCCTGAGTTATAACACTTCAATAGTGCCCTTGTCTTGTCCGTCAAAATACCTCATCACTCTTTAGCCATTCACATTGAAGTGTCCACCCTCTTCACTCCAAAGCTCGAAAGCACCATAAGGGGAGATATCAACCACTTTGAAAGGTCCCGACCACCTAGAACGTAGTTTGCCCGGGAACACTTTGACTTTTGAGCTGAATAGGAGGACCAAGTCTCCCACACTTATTTTCTTTTCCAAAATCTTGGGATCATGCCATATTTTGGTTTGGTCTTTGTAAATACGGGAGCTCTCATAAGCCTCCATCCTCAATTCCTAAAGTTCATTCATTTGAAGAAACCTCACCTCTCCGGCGGCATCAATGTCGAAGTTCATCTCCTTCAAGGCCCACCAAKCCTTATGCTCCAACTCCACGGGAAGATGACATGATTTCCCATAGACAAGCTTGTAAGGAGTTGTGCCAAGAGGTGTCTTGTATGCCGTTCGAAGGGGCCATATCACATCCGGAAGCTTTTGTGACCAATCTTTCCCACTCTTTTTTGTCACCTTCTCTAAGATGGCCTTGACTTGGCGGTTTGAGACCTCCACTTTCCAACTCGTTTGAGGGTGGTAGGCAAGGGCGGTCTTATTCCGCACCCTATGTGATTGCAATAAGGCCTTAAATGTGCTCTTGCGGAAGTGGGAACCTCCGTCACTTATCACCACTCGGGGGGATCCAAACCTAGGGAAGATGGTATCTTTGACCAATTTCATCACTATCTTGGAATCATTGGTTGGTGATGCCACCGCCTATATCCACTTCGACACGTAATCCAAGACCACTAGAATGTATTCATTGCCACAAGAGTTGGGAAAAGACCCCATAAAGTCAATCCCCCCAACAATCGAAAAGTTCAATCTCAAGAATGTTGGTGAGGGGCATCTCATTTATTTTGCCTATATTCCCGGTCCTTTGACAAGCGTAACATAGAAGGCCAATAAAAACCGCTTTGGAGGACCTTGTCTATGGTTCATGAGGTGGCCAAATGTCCTCCATAGGCCGAATTATGGAGCCTATCAACGATTTCCATCCTCTTCTCTCTTGGTACACATCTTAGGAACATGCCATCTCCACACTTGCGGAACAAGTGAGGATATTCCCAAAAATACCTCTTTGCATCATGCTTCAACTTCCTCTTATCTCTTGCATCTAGTTCTTCCGGAACAAACCCACTAACAACATAGTTTGCCAAATTCGCAAATCATGGCACCTTGACACTTATCTCCATCAAGCTATCCTCCCTCAAACACTCATTGATCAGTCCGCTTTCATCCTTCATTCCATGATCATCAATAGTAAGCCTTGACAAATGACCGACCACAACATTTTCGGCATCCGCTTTGTCTCGGATCTCTAAGTCAAACTATTGAAGCAATAAGACCCACCTCAAGAGTCTAGGCTTAACATCTTTCTTCACCATCAATTGCCTCAAGGCGGTATGATCGAAGTAAACCACCACCTTGGAGCCCACAAGATATTGGCGAAACTTCTCTATTGCATGGACAATTGCAAGCATCTCTCTCTCGGTGGTTGAGTAGTTGCATTGGGCTTGATCCAAAGTTTTGCTTGAATAGTCGATAACATGGTGTTTCTTGTCAACTATTTGGCCAAGCACCGCTCATACGGCAAAGTCGAAGGCATCACACATCACCTCAAATGGAAGACTCCAATCCGGCGCTCGGATAATGGGAGCTGTGATAAGAACTTGCTTCAACCTATCAAATGCTTCAAGACAAACATCATCAATTACGAAAGGGGCATCCTTGAGGAGAAGAGAAGTTAATGGCTTGGCTATCTTTGAAAAATCCTTAATAAACCGCCTATAAAAGCCGACGTGGCCAAGAAAACTCCTCACTCCCTTCACATTTGAAGGGGGTGACAAGTTCTCTATAACCGCCACCTTGGCGCCATCAACCTCTATTCTCCTCTTGGATATGATGTGACCTAGCACATTTCCTTCCTCTACCATAAAACAACATTTTTCCCAATTGAGGACTAAATTGTGCTCTTCACACCTCCTTAAAACATTACAAAAATTCACAAGACCATGATCAAATAAGTCTCCATGGACACTAAAGACATCCATGAAGACCTCCAAACTTTTCTCAAGAAAATCGGCAAAGATAGCCATCATGAACCTTTATAAGGTGCCGAGTGCATTACACAACGCGAATGGCATGCGCCGATAAGCATACACTCTAATGGGGCACGTGAATGTTGTTTTCTCTTGGTCTTCTGCGTAGATTGGTATTTGAAAGAACTCGGAATAACCATCAAGGAAACAATAATATGCGTGCCCCGCAAGCCTTTCTAACATTTGATAAATAAAAGGGATGTGGAATTGGTCTTTGAGGGTGGCGGCATTTAGTTTTCGGTAATCAATGCACATCCACCATCCCGTAACCGAACGAGTAGGCACGTAAGTTCCATCCTCATTCTCCACCATGTTCACCCCTCCTTTCTTAGGGACTACATGGACGTGACTCACCAACCTACTGTAACACCCCCATCTACCAAGGATCCTTAACAAGACCTTCCCCACCAGATACGAACGTTACCATCTCGGTCACCTGAGGTAAAGTAATAATCAAACGTCAATAAGAGAACATTTTAAGTTATTACATGTCATTAAACCAAAAGAAAAGATACATCTCAAAACACAACCAAATACGTAAACTATCTGTCATGACTCGTGGTGAACTCATCCCTCCGAAGAACCCAGCTAAGATCCAGAAAGAAACCTGCTAAGACTGACTGCTCACCATAAAGGATCACGACAGACATAACATAAAAGAAACACAGAGAACACCACACAAGGTCAGTAACTGTATAAGCACACAAACACGAATACCATAAACATGAATCCACACTGTCACATCTCTACACACTGACTACACACTAAGATGTGTAGTCCTACCAGAATACCCCTCACATCGGGTACTCCACGCCGCTAGTGGGGGACTGCAGCCGTACCCACCGAATCCCCGCTCATCCATTCCGAGCGTCAACCCATGTTCCTTAATGTGCACATCCCCTTCTGTGGCGGGTTCCACAGAGGGCGAATCAAGGGCGTG
>VHZZ01000471.1:15983-31283 GCA_009801015.1 Silene noctiflora | reverse complement strand
ATCAAATCTTGACCATAGATCTCTAATATAATCCAATGAATGAGATTTGTGAGCACAGACTCACCATAAGAAACCAAACTCACAAGATCCCAACTATATATATATATTAAGATATATATATATTAAGATGTATAATTGAGGAATTTCGGGGAATTGCCTTGAATATGAGAATTCAAATGTATAAGACATTTTCAATTCTATTTATTTTAGTTTAAGAAGAGTTCTTAAGTTCTATTCTTTTGGATTTAAAGTTACCCCTTTAAGTTTAGTTCAGATCTTATAAATTCAGTTTAGAAAAGTTCAGATTTTATAAGTTCAGCTCAGATTCTATAATTTTAGTTGAGAAAGTTTCAGATCCTATAAATTCAATTCAAAAAGTTAAAATCCTATAAGTTCAGTTGAGAAAAGTTAAAGTTCAATTCATACCCAATTTCCTATAAGTTTAGTATAAGTTGAGTTCAAAAAAGTTCACCTTCTATAAATTCATTTTAGATCTTATAAATTTAAGTCAGATTCTATAAATTTAATTCATAAAAATTAAAATCATATAAATTCAATTTAAAGAAGCTCAATAAAATTAAGTGAGGCCTGAAATCTGAATATCCTCCTAATTAGTAGGTTTGTTTGTTTTGATAGAAAAGTCGAAAAAAGAAGGCTCCACCTAAAATAATCTTGAGAAGGATACGTCTATAATTTGATAGGTGTAGAATGTAGAGTTTGAATTGCCTTGAATAGTGGAACAGTATGGTCATACTCCGTATGTTGTTAATGTTGTACCACTTGTAAGGTTGTACATTAACATTTGTCGTCTCATTTTGGGGAATGTGTTACGTTCTTTGACAATCTAGTCGGCAACAACTTGTAACTAATGCATTTTGTCTACTGTTTTCGTTTCCCATTTGCCCCTTTGATGTAGAAAACTCATTTTGTAACGTCTCTTTCATTCTTCAATCATATTTTTACATTTTTGGTTGACTTCATTTCAACAATTATTTAACCTAACAATTAATTAAGAAATGCGGATTACATTAAGAATATTACTCCGTAGCTCTTATATAAATGATGTAACCGTCTCAAGTATGACCATTGTTATTTACCAACACTTCATTCCAACAATTGCACATGATTTAAGTTTAGTACTAAAAACTTTGAAACAAAATACTCGCATAAAATAAAAAGATTTCAAAAAACAAATGATTCATATTATTCTGTATTAATAATCTCTCTTTGGGTAAAAAAAAAAAAAGACTATTATAATATTCATCATTTAATTACTAAATTGCAAAATATGACAATGGTCAAGGTAAATATGAGAGATGGTGTTATATATGTATATGGAGATAAAACTAGTGACTTATTGTAGTGTATTCCGTTATATGATTTGTTGACATTAAGCTCACTAAATCTCTTTTAAAAACCATTGTAGAAAGATTAAAATATACTAATTATTTCTAACAGGGATAACACAGGCTAATACTCATTACTATCCGTCGGTATAAATACATTTCTCAGAATCTCATTACTTAGAACCGTGTCAAGTGAGAATATGTACACTAATCGAGAATAGTCTTGTTTTGTTACAAATTAATGCTAATTTTAATACAACAAGTTGGAGCTATATATCCTTTGTGGACGTAGGTACAGTTAATTAAGATGAGATATGATTGAATATTAATAGGACGATTTGTATGGAAGACTGATGATATTGGTAGTAATGGGAATGTAGAAGAATGAAAAGTGGAGTTGTCAAGAGTGGAAGGGGATATGCTTTTATTATTATTATTATTATTATTATTATTATTAAGCTAAGAAAGAAAGCTTTAATGAAGGGAACTCAGCTGGCTATCACACAACAAGAATGATGATGCAGCAATCACTATCATGATTGCAACACTTCGAAACACATGGGTAATCCATGTACCTTACGTACGTGGCCTCAATTTTGGGGACACTCCCTACTCCCTATTCCCTCCTCTATGTATGCCTACTCTCTCTTTGCTCTTACGTTTTAATTTATTACTGTACATGTTAGCCATTCTAACAATAAAATGGATTAAATAAAATCTCATTTATATAAATGGGATAAACATTTTGGTAATATTAATATACTTGAAGTTAAGACAAATATACTCATCTTAAATGAGAATTTATGTTTATATTTCGTATGCTTTCTACTTTTTTATACACATGTGCAATTGAATTGTGTTTCATTTCTATGAAGTACATGAGTATAGGAATGATACTTTTCTTTCAATTGATGGGTTGTTGCCTGTTGGTATTAAACAATCGGCATCATTATTAGCAAGTCTCTCTTACGATAGACATATCTGTCAGAAGTTTGCAACGAGTTGAGTATTATTCATGTGGGTAGATAAGACAAAACAGATTGCTACTCTCTAGGCACTCTGCTTTTGTCTTATCTACCCACATGGGTGGGTAGACAGGTAGTACTTAATCCGTCACAAGCTTGCGACAGATATATCTATCACAAATGAGAAGTTGTGAAATGAATACATATGATTGCGGTAAATTACATATCATTCATCCTTTTCATCATGACGACTCTAATTCTAACTCAATTAGATATATTACCGGCTCAAATTACATAATTGAGGGTTTAAATCTAAGATTTGTTACCTTATTCATTCGTGTGTTTAATCATTTAGATCAATTTATATACAAATAGTGCCAAATCGCATGAAAATCTCATCTTCAGTTACTCAAAAAAGTCCAAAAAAACCATCAACATAATCAATACCATAATATTAACACGATATGATACTTTGGGCATTGCTTTGAAAAGTTGGATACTAGGACATAAGTGGTAGTTTTGTATTAAAATAGTCATCTATCCTTTGCAATGTTGATGTTGAAAGTCATTAATTCTTATTGAGATTAACAACTTTAGGTTGAATGACTATCAATTAGAGTTGTTCATGGTGCGTCCCGTCCAATGAACCTGACCCATCCCGCCCGTTAAAAAAGTAGGTACATACAAGGCATTTTAAGTAATTTATTATTATTATTATTATTATTATTATTATTATTATTTAGTACCGGTTGGTCTTGTTTAAGACCGTTTAACATAAGACCACTCACAAATAAAAACCTTTTTCTATTTTCACATTTATTTTAATTTTAATAAAACTTAAGAGTAATCTTATCTTAAATGTAGATAATCCTAAACCAGAAATCGATAATAATACAAGTAATATAATCTCACTTAAACACGATATCATTGAATTCTTCTCTTGAAAAACACAAAAAAAAAGAGTCAAATTAAGCAAAAGTCCACCACCAAAAGTGATTCAACTCTGTACAAGACTACAAGTACAACCTTGTCAATTAATTAAACCATTAATCCGTAGCTAATATACTCCATTACTCCGACTGACTACAACGAGTTAATCTACGTCCTAACTAAATTCCCCGAATCTCATCACACACTTCTCCAAACAACTTGGTTTCTTCTACCTACTAATTATTCCAACCACGCCGGCGATTACGACGGTGACGCCATTCCATTTCAAGAAACTCCTTCTCTCTCCTAAAAAAACTCTTCGGTTTCTCCGCCGACACCTTCATTAATTACTCACTTACATTTCACCTGACCACTTTTTTACCTGATCTTCATTAAATGCTACCTTCATTTACTTCCATCATTCCCAGGTATCTTTCCTTTTTCTATTTTATTTATTCTGCCCACGCAAATTCTCATATAAGACCGTCTTGTCCTACAACTTTATTCCGTCTTTAAATGAGTTGCATACGCTATTATAATATTCACTGACAAATTCTCAAATAAGACCGTCTCCGCCATTAAATGAGATACACGAGCTATTATAACATCGTTTTACTTTCCTCTTTTTTCCGCTCGGATTCGTTTCACTACTACACTCATCAATGCAGTAACAGTAACAGTAATTTCAATTTATTCCCCTGTTTTTTTTTTTATACTTTTACACTGTTGAATTATTATTCGTTTCTTATTGCATACTCTGATTTGATTAAATTAACTTTGTTGATCTGTAGTGTAATTCAAGTAAAGGTTATGGAGTATAATTTTTGCTTTCATTTGTGATCTACATTATTTTTTTTACTTTATTTTTATTTGCAGATAAAAATTAGCCTACAAATATCTTAGCAATGCCAGGTACTGTCACATCTTACATTACTTTGAATTTTTAATTTTGATTCATTTTCTGAATTTTGATTAGTTTTTATTTGATTTCGATCAGTTTGATTAAATTTTGTAGTTTCGATGAATTTTATTTGATTTTATTGAGTTAGATTGTTTGTGTGATGTGTGAATCATTAATTTGATGAAATTAGATGAAATAATGTCGGTGCAAGATGAGGATAAATTAGGGAGAAAATCGGAGGTAGAAGTGTCAGAGGATGAGCCACTAAGGAGGACGAGGATCAGAAGTTTGAAGAAGAAAGCGGTGAAGGCATCGACGAAGATAGCTCATGGACTTAGGAAACGAGGGAAGCGGATCGCTGATTGTAAGTTTGCCGCGATCGCTGTTGAGGATGTTCGGGATGAGAAGGAGGAGGAAGCTGTTAACGTTTTGCGGCGGATTTTGGTTGATAGAGATTTGCTTCCGCTTCATCTTGATGATTATCATACTATGCTAAGGTCAGTTTGTTATGATACTGATTGTTGCTCTAATTCTCTGCATTTGTTGTCGTTGTTTATGATGATGAATTTCCTGGTGATATAGATATGTGAATTTGGTGTTAGTTCTTTATCAGCTTGTTTAATTTGCAAAAGTCGATGATATGATGCATAAATTAATAGAAAGAAGACAGAGGAGTGAGAAACAGTTTGTGATCGATTCCGATGCACCAATTATGGCATCTGATAGATAGCCAGTTGGCCACATTCATACGTGCACCAAAATGTAGTTTTGGTTTGGTTATTGATGATACTCCTTGTGGACTTGCCTTCTGTTTATTGATTAGATAATTCTATTCTGCTTTTACCAAATTGTGCACGATGTACACAAAGGTTATGGTATTGATTGACTTGATGGCTGATCTTCAAAGGCTCAAAAGATCCAAGCTTTCAGATATTTTTGTTACGTGATGAGTTTGTTTGCGGGTTCTATTAACATTTAATTAAATATAGAACTTAATAAAATCTCAAGCCCTTTAGAATTCTGTTGGCATTGGTTTAAAAAACCAGATAATTTATAAGACCTAGGGGTTTTGCTTTTCTGGGACTTGCATTGCACACGTGAAGTTTCTCAGCCCTGCAGGATACCACAAGATCGGTCGAAATTTGTAGCGTCCGGTAGCCACTGATCGTGTCATGTTCAAATCTGTTCGATATCGAATTGAAGCAGTTCTTTCAGCTGTGTGAATTGCTTCTCATTAGAACTATCCACTGTCTAGATCTTCCATGAAATTATCTCCAGAACCCTACAGCAACTAATAAAGTGATTTTAAGTTATCCTATACCTGTAGCAAAGTTGGAAGAGTCTGCCATTGGAGTGATTGAAACGTGTCGTTTCTTGAGCTTTACCACAAGTGAGATATGCAGTTTAAGTTTCCATTTGTTTCAAAGTGAAAGGAGCCTCTCCACACGTTATGTTAAGCTTTAAATAGCCCCATTACAAATGTAATCTTACGCTAGGTTATAGTATGGTATGATGTGAAGATAACAAACCGTGGTCCACGAATTATCTGATTTGAGGGTTATTTCATGGCATTAGAAATAAAATACCTATCCCAAAGCTTAATTATAAACTTATCTCCTTGTTTAGCCGTTTGCAGTTATGATCTAACTAATGTTTAGTGAAGTATGATCTTCCAAGTTCCAACTGACACGACAATATAAACGACATACTGCATTAATGAATCAAGAAGTAAATGGAGACTAGCACATGCTCTTTCTTCAAAACAAATTCATCCATTACTATTCCTGCAATACCATTAGTTCAAGAGAAAATTATTTCTGTTATCCATGAAGATTCCTTAAAATATGTGTCATATTCATGCAGATTCTTGAAAGCGAGGAAGTTTGATCTTGATAAAACTGTACATATGTGGGAAGAAATGATCAAATGGAGGATAGAAAATGGTGTAGATACAATTATACAGGTAATAATTCATTTAAGCATCAAGAATTAGTCAACAAAAGATTATAGCATTCCTTGTTAGTAAAAGATATACGGCTGGCGTATTTTTCTGAGGGTTACAGGCTTTTATATTCACTTGAGTTCTACAGGCTTATATTTTAACTATTAATTCAAAAGCAAAATCGGCACTAGGTCATTACTTGACCATGAATGCTTCATATTTTTTTATTTTTTTTGCTTCAGTAGTTGAGGACAAATGATGAGATTTCAACTTATGTACATCATGGTTGACTATTTTAACAAGGATAGCCTTATTCAAGTAACTATGTTTCTGAGACACATGAACTGAAATAGGTTAAGTTTTAAGCAACATGGCTGCTACCTGGGTGGCTGTCCCATTTTATGATCTGTCTGAAGCCAATTTTATGCTTGATAAGTACCTGGATGGGGTTCAAGATTCTTTGTTATCTATAAACAATACATCAAAATAAAATAAAATATACATGGTATGTTTCTGCCTCACAATAGTTGTTGTGGAGAAATCTTCGCCCCACTTGTGCATGATTTTCACTGTGGGTTATTCGCAAACTTCTCTGTATTATCAACTCAAGGATAAGACGGTGCCTAGCGGACCCTTTTAGCCTCCGAGGAACTCGAATAATGTTGTATTCTCTTGATAGATACGTTTAGATGGTCATTCTTTATTGATTGGTCGCATCTTCCTTTGGTTGTTCAGTTCTATTTGCATCCAGACTTAGACTTGGTACATCTCTTTTGCACTAAGGGCTTTACTAGCTGTTAAAATGTATTTATGGAGTACTTGGTCATCACAAACACTACTCTGTTCTCTTGGCCATCACGAAATTTATTTTCTCCATATGCTCATTTATAAGGCTGTTCTGTGTAGGATTTTAACTACAATGAATATGAAGAAGTACAGCGATATTATCCACATGGCTATCATGGTGTAGATAAGGAGGGGCGACCAATTTATATTGAACAACTTGGTAAAGTTGAACCTAGCAAGCTTATGGACGTGACTACAGTAGAGCGTTTCCTAAGATATCATATACAAGGATTTGAAAAGGCATTTGCTGATAAATTCCCAGCTTGTTCCATAGCTGCCAAGAGACACATTGATTCGACAACAACAATATTGGATGTTCATGGAGTGGTATGAAATTAGGATGATTTGTTTTTAATGAAAATAAGCTTCATTTTTTAATGCAACATCTATTATGCCCTAAACTTATTTACTTTATTTTGTAGAATTGGATGAGCTTTGGAAAAGTTGCTCATGATCTCATTATGCGCATGCAGAAAATTGATGGTGACAACTATCCTGAGGTAGTTTGTTTAATTCTTGTAAGGAATATGTTGTTTCATGATAGGATGCTCATTAACATGTTCTGATCTAATCTTCACCCTGCTGTCCCAAATATATGTAGACGTTGCATCTGATGTTTATTGTTAATGCTGGTACGGGATTCAAGATGGTGTGGAGTACTGTGAAGAGCTTTCTGGATCCTAGGACGACGTCAAAGATACATGTATATACTCTGTTTCATACTTCTGATGTCTGATGAAAGTTTTATGGAGAAACAAAGTAACCAAGCGTCCTAAACTCTTGTTGAACTTGACAGGTTCTAGGTAGCAAATCGCTTGGAAAGTTGATGGAATATGTAGACCCGAGGTTAGGGTTTTTCCTATTTGGCTGTTATACTGTTGTTGCTTGTTCATACTAAAGCAACTTATGGCTGTTTTAGAAGCTTATTTTTGCATCATCTTCCTGCAGCCAATTACCAGATTTTGTCGGTGGAACATGTTCCTGCCCTGGTGGGTGCCTTAGGTTTCAGAAGGGACCATGGAATGATCCAGATATTATGAAAGTAATTTTGCCGAACTGTGGTGGTTTCTTTGTCATTCACGTGGAACTAATAGAATTTAGTGAAACGTAGATAATTAAAGACTTGTTTTCACTTGCAGGTTGTGCATTCCCAAGAGACGATGTTTATGTGGAGAACTACAAGTTCTTCTGATTATGAAGATCTTAAAACTAAGCTACTAGCCCATAAGGTATAATGTTTATTAGTTCTTGCACGAGACTATTTTAGTGTGAGGTCCACCAAAATTTCGTTAATATTTGATATTCCTCGCATGACTATATAGGTAAGTAGGTTGGTCACACTTAGATGGTCTCGTACATTGTGTCACCCCGACTCTTCGACATGGGTATAGGGGTGTAACCGAGCCGATTTGAGCTCGAGCTTGGGCGGGCTTGGAATCGGCTTGGAAACTTGAGGTAGAGCTTGGAATCGGCTCGGAATTTTCCGAGCTTAAAAATTCAAAGCTCAGAATCGGCTCGGATTAAGCTCGAGCTCAACTCGAGCTCGATTCAAGCTCCGTTAAATCGTTATTTTCTATGCATTTTTTAACTTTTAAATCAAAATAGAAAGAAATATATTATTAGAAAAATGTAAATATAAAATACTTATCAAGTATAATAAAATTAAAATTATGCATGGTAAATTAACATTTTATTAAGAATAAAAACATTTGTCAAGTATCAAAATTAACTAATAATAAAAAACAAAACGAGCCTAAATGAGCTTCCAATCCGAGCTCTACTAAGCTCGGAATCGGCTCGGATTTTATCCACCTCGGCTCGGAATAAGTTTTGACTGATTTCGAGCCGAGTTTTGACCGAGCTGATTCCGAGGGCTCTCCGAGCCAGCTCAGATCACTTACACCCCTATGGGTATGTCGTGTCTGACACATGTCGAGTGTCGGATACGTCTATTTTGTGCGAATTTTTGAATTTTTTGGTTTAAAGTGAAGTGTCGTATCGGTGTCAAACAAGTAGGTATCAGACACCTGACACGGCTGCTAAGTCATACATGAATTTGGGAATGAAATAAACAGCTATTATGATCATTAACATATTTTTTTTTGGCACTCTCGGCTCACACAGGTTATGAGCAATGGCGTGTTTTCTGAGATGGTTCCTGATGTAGTCGTGGAGCAACTTTCTAACACAACGCCATTACTGGATGATAAAGTAAAGTTCTTTCTTTTTCTGTAAATGGAGACCAATCTGGACTTGCAAAAGAGTGGAATAAGTCTCTGTCAGTCGAAGTATTAATTCTGCAAAGTGTATGATATAGTAGCTATAAGTCTTCCATTTACACTGCTAAGATATGGAATGAAATTTTGGTGACTGCTTCTTTAAATCAGCTGTGTTGTATTTCTAAGAGAGGTGAAACATGGATATGTATGTGTTAATGCCAACCTACAATCAGCGTACTATAGTTCTTAAGCTTTTGGTGAACTGGAAGTACTTATTAAGTTATTGATCTATTCCCATCTTTATGTTAGGCAACGGCTGGCGAATCTTCATCTTCTGGCAAGCTAGTTGAGGTAGCGACTGATGGTGCCAGGATTGAAGATGCTCCTTTGATAAGTATGGATCTTTGGGAAATTATATTCTCCTTTCCCTCCCCTCGTTCTGAGAATTATTGTTTTCTACTATAAGCTCTTTGAGTTTTTTGAAGTGTGTGCCTATTATTCATTAGTAACGTTTAGCTCACCAATCACATTGTTTTAAATATGGGTCATGACACCGAATCGACCAAGCCATGGAATTTTATCACGACCGTTTACGTGGTATCCTTGGCATTTATGGCTAAACGACTAAGATAACATCGCGGTGACTGATTCCAAGAATAATACACTAACTGAGAGTGAATACCATGATTATATGTGTTTTGAGAAAGTTAGTGTTGATAATGATCCGGCCCAATAAGGAAATCCCAATAAATTGGGCCTTTCGATACAATAAAATAGAAAGCTCCAGGGGGTTCATATTCTAGGAGCCCAAACTATGGCATTGAATAAATCCCCCTCTATCTGTTACGCATCGAGGGCTCCCTCCCCTTTTTCCAATTCCAATTTGTATTTTTCATAGAGAAATCTATGATCAAAGATAGAACAAGATTACTTTGAACATTAAGTTTGCACGTTGATGTTGCCTGTATTTCAAGTGTTTCATTGAGTTCTTTTAGCCTTTTCTACTTTTGTGTGCTAGATATGTTCTCCTGTTAAGCGCCATAACCACCCAAAGTTGACCTAAGCAAATGTAAACCAACTTGGTTAGTATTCGGTAGTCATTGCCGGTTATTATGACCTGGGTTAAACCCGACAGCACCTATTTTACGCTGGTTGCTCCATATACACAGAAAAATACTCTGAATTTCACACAATCAACCAGTTGTGAATCACTTTTGAGTTTTGTCTCCTTTGTGAGTTTCATCTTCTGATGCTGTGTGATTATTTGTTCTTTTGCTATGATTATTATTCTGAGTTGGCCAATATCTATTGCTCTGAGTCAACAATCCCGCAACCTGATATAGGTGCTATGAACAGATCATGCTTTTGGAGGGAGTGTAGTGACATCTTGGATTAGTATTTCTCGAGTGAGAAATTTACTGTCTGCCTTCATATTCAAGCTTTTTGCATGTCTACATATTGTGTTTGGGAAATTTTGGGGGCTTAGACCAGAAGAGAAGGAGCTGAAGCAGCAGAGTAAGCCTGTCAGTAACCTAAAGACTAGGCAGTTAGATCCAGTTTCCGAGGCTCGAGTGATTCCTCGAGCAGTTGAAAACAGTTTGCTGAGTCCATGCTGGGAAAGGCTTCAGCATCTGGAGCAACTAGTTACCGACCTCATTAATAAACCAACAAGCATCCCTCCAGATAAAGAGGACACCATCCTTGAGTCTTTGAATAGGATTAAAGCCATAGAATATGACTTGCAGAAGACAAAGAAGGTAATTCTTGCATATAAGTGTATGGCGATCATCAATCTCTTGTAAAGTATTAAGGTATATTTGCGAGCTAAATAGGGTTGTTTAAACAGGCCTTGTTTGCAACCACGTCAAAGCAAGTAGAGCTCGCTGAGTCTCTGGAAAGTTTGAAGGAAAGTAGCATTCAAGTAAGGTCCCTCCGCTTTAAGACTCACCCAATATTAGGACAGTATGTGTGTAGACCTTTAGTCTCTTTTCAAATTGGGGGGTTTCTGGGTGGGGGTATCTCCTCTTTGAATAACAAGTATGACACCCACGGACTTCCGACATGTGATGCAGTAAAGAATTGAGGGCTATGTTTATGCATTAAAGCTTTCCAACATTTAATGTCTCCATGGAATTATATAAAATTTCTAGCTGCGATCTCAGAATTGTTGTCATGTCCTTTTCTCATTGTGCATATGTCAACACATTTCTAAGCATTCGCTACGTAGTGCTACAACCCAAATTTGATACCATGCTCGAGGCTTTTTATTGCAATGTGTCACACTCTTTAATGCTCAACTGACGTGGACTTTATTACACTAATTTATATGAGACACCCTCACCATCACATGTGAGCAACTCGTGAACCCTATATTCCAACGAAGAATAGCTAATGATTTTTGTTGGTCTCACATTTGAACTGTTTTATAAGACTCACTGATTATATATAAATGCTCGTTTTATAAGACTCACTGATTATAAATGCTCTACTGAGATCGAAACATCTGTGAATCAGGGTCGAACCACCTGTTGGAGGAGAAATTGCAAGTCTGCCTCGTCTACAAGTCGATAGAAATACGGGATGAATATTAGACAGTCTTACATAATTCATTATACCAGGCTACAACATAACTCTGCTTAAATAAACTGCACATTCTTACAGGAGGTATTGTTTTTTCTCTTTCCTCAACTCTAATTGTTGTTCAAGTGATTTGTCTTGGCTATTTTTAAATGCTATTGCCCTTGATCTCGATTGCAGATCTTTTTACTCAATTGGTTTGATCATCGTGCTGCATATGGAGGGAGTCTTTCAAGCACGGTAACATCAATGCTGTATGTGAATAGCTAACTCGATTTTGCTTTACCTGTGTGCATAGGATGGGCCATACAAATCTCTTAGGTTTGCAGTTTTCGAGGATTGAGGAAATTATACATAATAAGAGATAGTATATGTCAAAGAATTTCAAAATGCTGTAACATGAGAACTGAGATATTGTAGGCCTATTTAAACAGAATAAATCTCTACTTTTTTTTTGAGAGATGAATAAATCTCTACTTTTTGGTGAGGCTTACAACCACAGAATCTGAAGTCCGATTGCTTTTTGATTATTTGCTTTTTTATTTTCTCGGTTTCAATTAGTTATGTCAAATGAATTTGGTTTAGGTTTGGCTCAATAGGCCATTTTGGGTGGGGAAGTTAAAATTTATTTGAAATGTCTCTTCTTTTGCTGCCAAAAAAATCGTTTTTCTCTGTCGGTCTTTCAAATGGTGAAAAAACTACCACGAGATGTTGAGGCTTCTAAAAAGTTTTCGTTGATAAGGGAATGTAGAGAGTTAGAAGGATGATTTTGGTGGACTGACTACACCACATCGATCTCACATTTGTAGGGGAGAAATTATTGCCAACATCGAGTATATACACACTTTTTTTTTTTGAGATTCGAGTAGACACACTTATATACAGAGTACTTTTCAAGTTTTCAATTGCGCATTCATATATGGTTCAACATTCTCAATTACTGTACTCATTAGGTCTCAAGAAACACTCTTCTTTCTGTTTCTCAAAAGTCATTTGATATAATCGGAATGCTACATTGGAAAAAATTTCTTTCCTCTTTTCGTATATGCACTTGTATCCTCAAAACAAAAACACGATATTATCAAACAATAAACACCACATCGATCCCACGTTTGTAGGAGAAAAACCATTGTCAAACATCGAGTAGATACACATGTGTATAGCTTTTAAGGTAACCACCCAGGAATTAGTCTTCTAACTTTCGCGGGAGGAAATGCTTTGAGCTTGTGATGTAGCGTGATTAGAACCCCACTCAATGGCCTCTGCTATGGCGCGTTGGCGCTCCTCAGCGCTCTGCTCATCATGGTTGCTACTTGGACCTAAACTGACCTCACTTACGGGGGAGGAGTTGCAGTTAGTTGAGGGAATTGGAGAAGTATCGGCTTCTTTAGGGGCTCCTGTAAGGAAGCTAAGAGCAGTGACGACATCACACATGACGGGCCGTGCAATAGCTTCTTCTTGAAGACACATTGATGCAATGGCTATCGCCTGGTTTAGTCCCTTGAGTGGGAAATCCCCCCGAAGAAGGGGATCGGCCACCTCTGGGTGTCTACTTGGATCCCTGAAAACTGGTGTTGCCTGCAAGTTGGTAGCTTCTGTTAGATACCCTTTCTATGCTAATATCTTCTTTACAGCATTTATTCCAGGTTTGATTAATCAGTGATATTAAAATCAACAATTCTCATGCAAGAATATGCATTCTATGATCAAATTTTAGTTGGATAGTTCATCTTTAGGACCAGAAGTTAACTATAATGCTGGTACATAGCTTCATTTACTACGATAATGTAGGACTAACATTCTTTGTTATGGTAATTGGTAAAGGAAGTTACCCAAGCAACAAGATGTTCCTCTTGATTTGGTTTCTTGGCTTGGATGGCTCTTCTTCCAGTAATGAGCTCTAGTAAAACAACTCCGAAACTATATACATCGGACTTGATGGTTAGCTGGCCAGTTCTTTGGTATTCAGGAGCACAATAGCCATAAGTTCCCATAACCCTTGTAGAAACATAGGCTTTATCCCCAACTGGACCAAGCTTCGCTAGTCCAAAGTCTGAGAGTTTGGCATGGAAGTCCTTGTCTAGCAAGATATTGGATGACTTCAAGTCGCGATATATGACTGGCGGGTTTGCCTTGTCATGAAGATATTCTAAACCCATGGCTGCATCCAAGGCTATTTTCATCCTTGTATACCAATCTAACGGCCTTGTTCCTGTTGGAATATCTGAAAACCAAAATGACTCTTATCATCAAGATATTCTAAATAATATGCACACGTGAGTGTGAATTAAGCATCTAAGAATGTCTGGAGGACTCTGACTGGAATGACAGAACCTAATGTACTGACTACGAGTATCTATCTATCTATCTATCTATCTATCTATCTATCTTATAAACCGATACTTGGAGTCCGAGTAACATAAGTCCTAACTAAGAACACCATTTACTAATTCAATAGACACAAGAGAAACGTAAGACGCAAAAATTACCGAGTAAATGGTCTTCCAATGATCCTAGTGACATATATTCATACACTAGGAGCCTCTGATCTCCGTCGGCGCAGTACCCAATGAGGTTAACAAGGTTTGGATGATGGAGAAGACTGAGCATCAGGACCTCAACTAGAAATTCCTTGTTCCCTTGAAGTCCGTTGCGATCTAGTTGTTTTACTGCTACTATCTGTAATCAACATCACTAACTCGATCAGAACACCATGAAAACTAAGCAAGCTGATACAGCCAGCCGAGTGTATGGTATTCACGACTTCAATTGATATCCGTCACCATGAAAACTATGATTGTGGTGGATTTTAGCCAAAGGTCAGCTAACTTGATACCTGGCCTATCGACAGTTGACCTTTGTAAATTCTACCGAAGCCACCTTCACCAATCAGACATTCTGCCCGGAAATTCTTGGTTGCACTGGCTAGCTCTCGGAATGTGAAAGTCTGTGCTGCAATGTTGTTTCCATTTTCTTTTGTATCTTTATCAGTTGTAACATCTGCTGATTTTCTAGGTCTATTGTTTTCTGCTGTAAAACCAGGACATGAATCTCATTCACTTAATTGTTTGATAATGTTCATGGCCATTTTCATTTCATATAAGAGTATTACGGAATTAAGCAAAATGACTTATAAAAACAAATGTGATAATTTATTGTACTATAGATTGAATTACCCGGCGGCCGAGACTGCGTGCTTGGAATGGAAGAGGCAGTACAAGGAGACTCAACCCTTTTGCTATTATGCCTCTTTGTTGCTTTCTTTGATTGCGACGAAAAACAAGGAAAGCAACTCATTTTTCACCCGGAAATTTACCGTCCTCAAAAACAATATGTATGTAGTAGAGAGATACCAACTCAAAACTTTAGGACCAAAAATCAAGGAAATAGATGATTCACAAGTGAATATGCAGGAAACTCTGTTTTTCAAATTCGGAAAAAAATTACGAATTATTTTTGTGTTGAGAATTTACAAGATAATAGTAAGATTTTTAACAAAAAAAACCTCAGAAATCCCCAAAAATTACGTATATTTTTAACAAAAAAAACCTCAGAAATCCCCAAAAATTACGTA
>VHZZ01000469.1:29600-52879 GCA_009801015.1 Silene noctiflora | reverse complement strand
TCAGTTGACAATATATTGAATCATCCCTTGCGTATTCTTAATATGAGATTTAAATATGTGATCGCACTATTGTTGAGGACACATACTCCAACAGTGTCGAGGAATAATGTTTATACATGAAGTTTGGTGGGAGTAAGGTGGTTTACATAGTTCTCTATGTGGCTGACATATTAATCATTAGGAATGATTAAAGACTTAGGAGAAGCGTAATACATTTTAGATATACTGATTTATGGAGATAAATCTAAAAAGGATATTAGCATTAAGTCATAAGACTTATATTGATGAGATTTTTGATCGGTTCAAAGTAGTTGCATGTATGAAAATTGATTCCAATTGCTTCCATTGCTGGATCAATTATTTACGTTATGACGTGTACTCTCCCTGATATTTTGTATGCTTTGAGTATGACGAGTTGTTACCAATCGAATCTAGCTGAGAGTCACTAAATAGCCGTAAAGATTCTCCTTAAGTACTTGAGAAGGACTAAGGATTTGTTCTAGTTGTTTGGAGGTGATTTTGAGATTCATGTAAGGGGTTACACGAATGGCAGTTTCCAAACACATTGGGATGGTTCTGAATCCCAGTCTGGCTTCTTTTTAAGGAGCCATCCTTTGGAAGAGTTCCAGGCAGTCAAACAATGCGTATTTTGTAATGGAATCTAAGTACATTGTAACATTTGATGATGCAAAATGAAATAGCATTCGACAGTATTGGAGGGACTAAAAGTAGTTCCTGTGGTCGTTGATTTTGTCCCAATATATTGTGATGACAATGGGAGCTATTTTGAGGCTAGGGAGCCTAAGTCTAGAGATAAGTCTAGGCATGTACTCAGGGAGTTTTATGTAATATGGGATTACGTAAAACAAAGGGAAATAGCAATTTATAGGTTGGGACATATGCAAGTGTTGCTGATCCTGTAACTAAAGCCTTGTCATAGGCTTAAAATGATAGTCATGTCATCTCAATGGGATTGAGGTGTATACCAAAATTGTTTTAAATTATATGATGTTTAATAATTAGATAGTGTAGTAATTTTACATATATGATAATCACATTCATCGTCTGAGTTGTTCACATACTCAGTTATTCAGTATCAACTGAATTTTATTTTGATACTTTTTTTAATCCGAATAGGCTGTGGAGACAACGTTGAACCTTTCAAGTGAACTGGATTAACATTGTATTTTGTCCCTAGTTACTTAATGCGGTGACGTCTCGGAGTGACTAGATTGTAAGTCGATTGATGGTGAGTTCGACAACCATAGGGTCATTTGTATGACAAGTCGATTACATAGGCTGATTGTGGAGACACTCTGTCGGACGGTGACCCCTTATAGAGTCCTTGTGTTTCTTTAACCTGGTCGTGGAAAGGACTTCTATAGTTTTTCATTTTGAGTCGATTCTTTTGACTAGTGACTATTTGTCTGAGTCGGTACAGTTTCCGATTGGCTTTTCTTTTTGTCCTAGGTCGTGCCGTAAAAGGATGCCGATGGGCATCTTCTGGATAATGATGGTCTGTGATTGAGCGAATAAAATAGGTCAAAAGGAATTGTCCACCCTCGTCAGGGTTTAAAAATCTCAGGGTCACTTGAGGAGTAGTGACTGGAAATGCATGGCCACGCTCAGAAGAGATCTATGGTATATTTTCCGGTCAGACAGTTACTCTCCCGATCGAGGAAACCACACTTGATATGATCATTTTCAAGTATGACCTGAAAGACACCTTGCACTGAGTGGGAGATATAACGGACAAGAGAATCGGTAGCGTACACTTGTATCGGAAAAGTGGGAGATTGTTGGAGTGGGTGTCCTCCACAATAGTGCGTCTACTTACTAAATATCATAAAGGGAATATACGCGGGATATATTCTTATACTCGTCAGCTGATCAACGTATATCTGGAATAATTAACTGACTAGGGTTTGACGTTACTATCATATAACGACGGTGTTCAGCTGATCCCTTATAGTCACACCTATAGGAAGGAGCCCGAATGGAAAAACTAATAATTTGTATATGATACAGACAAGTTAGTCCCTTAAATATTGAATGAACCTTAGTTAAGTGAATTTTATGTTTGATAATGAGTTTGAAACTCAGGCCAAGTAAATTTATTATTCGATTATATGATAATCGACTAATAAATTTTATATCTTATTTCTAATATGATTAACTAAGATGAAATTTAGTAATTAAATGTTAATTGACTAAATTTTTATTATTTACTAATGACTGATTAGTTTTAATTATACGGTATGAATATATATTGTGAGGCGGAGGTAATTAACTAAATAATATTACAAGGATATTTAAAATTAGCTAATTGGGTTTTATGTGACCCATTATATGTTGATATAATGGTCAAATATCACTTAAAAGTTTAGTGTATTTGTTTAATTAATTATACTTTTTAAATGGAAATGGCCAAATTAACACTTAATTATATAAGATAATTAAGCATGTGACTTATAAGTATTTGTGGGACAAATGTCAAAAGTTAAATAAGACCTAAATGACATACCATGTGTCCATTTTTTATGTTTAATACACACATTGAGGTTGGTCTTTATTTTGCTCATAATGCATGTGATATGTTAGTGTGGGCTTAGGTCGTCACGCCCGATCAAACAATATTTATACTCTAACTAACTAGCAAGTAACAAGTAGAGGTCGATCCCAAAGGACGAGTCGTCAAAATATGATCAAATGCAAACTAGTCATGTCTCAGTGTCACAAATTTGGGTTGAGATGAAAGCTATGCTTCTATAATGAAAATTTAAATGAAGGTAATAACAAGCATACAATTAAAAGTGGAGATGTAAACAATTGATTAAAGGTACTAGGGTGTCATGGGTTCATAGGGAAAACATGGTGCGATCTTAGTGATGAATCCGGTAAATGACTGAGTTATGCTAGGATCGAGTTCATTTATATCTTACAATCCTTAGGGAGACTTAGGTCTCGGAGTCGAGTTGATTTATAGCTTACGACACCTACAACAAGTTCTTCCTCCCTATTCAACAAATGCATGGTCTAACAAAACTATAGTTGATTTACGTCTTACAAGTTTCATTAAAGAGATAGAGAATCATGTTAGGTTGTCAATCAAGCATTTCATCAAACATAACATGTGCATAGGTTGAAAAACATAGTGAACAATCATTCATACGAACTCATCATACATAGACCTACCCCATGATTACTCCCCTACTCCCCCATTAACCCTAGTTAAAGGACTACTCATACATCATGGTGGTAAGCATGCAAAAGAGGGTGTCAAACATCTTACCAAGTATAAACATGATGATGAAGTAAATAATAAAACAAGTAAATAAATTATTAAGTAAATAGTGAACGATTATATCAACGTAAGATGATTAAGAGAATGGAAGAACAATGGAAGAAAGCTTTCATTAATGATGAGGAGTTGTCAATTCCCCAATACAAAACCCCAGTATTCTTCTATTATAGACTAGATCTCAAATTACTTGAATAACAAAGAGAAGATTAAAGTGTAATTATGCTAATCTAAACTAAGAGATGAAGTAGAAATGCTCTCTAGAGCATGGTGTCCTTCTCTCTCCAATTACATTGGCTATTTATACTAAGTCCAAAATTAGGGTTAACGAAGGGGTTAAATGACAATTAGGCCCCTTCAATTATTCCAAGGAGGAGCAAGAGCTTGTAGGACTCGTGGGATTCCTTGTCGTGTTTGAAGGAACGGAGCTGCTGGGGGTCTCAAATTACTTGAATAACAAAGAGAAGATTAAAGTGTAATTATGCTAATCTAAACTAAGACCTTTATTTAAACTAACTAATAAACTAGACGATGTGAGATAATTAGCAGGTCTCACTCCGCCCCTTCTACTCACAACAAGGCATCCATGAGGTAGGGTGCCTTCTTGCAAGGCAAGGTGGGGATTGCCAAAATGGTGATGCATCCTACATGAAGCWCAAAATTAAAGCAAAGGATGCATCTATAAAATAATAGCCACTTTCCTCATCTAAGTGGCGGAAATCATCTAAATGAGATTCAATACAAGGGTACACATTCCATCAAAGATACCAGTTCTCTAAATTAATAAGTCCAAGAGGATACATACAAGTCACCACCAAATGAAGTAAAACTAGGTTACTTTCATCCTCAATCGCTAAATGCTTTCGTCAAGGGCGATCGGATGGGATGGAAGGGTGATCCCTATAATGTTAGTGGTATGTGACAAAACAAGTCTCGGTTTCTCTGTAAGTGTAAAGGCCAAGGGTCGTCCCAAGCTCGACAAGGTGGTATAACAAAAAGTTTTGGGGAATGCATTGCTCAATTCTTTAAAACACAAGTGAAATTGATTCACATTTGAAACTTGACCTCATTTACTTTCAAAACATTTGATGGGATTTATCCCTCGCTAGCAATTGTCCTTTGCTTTCGCCAATCGCTTATTAGGCAACCGGTTAATCTCGAGACAAATAGCTTTTTCGGGGTGATAGTCACTCTGTTGGGTGGTTGAATTCACAAGTGAATGGAGGCCCAATTCAATGGATCCTGCAGCAAAGCACATCGAAGTGGTACGCCTCCATCAAAACAATTCACATTGACATTTCACTTTACACAATATTTGAGGTTTACTTTGAGATTTATCCACGTCAAAACTTTGAAAAGAGCATTACAAACTTATTAAAGAGAAGTATTTTTTGGATGCCAAACCACCAAGTCAATTAAGGTAATCTAGACAAGTTTATCGGGTCCATATCACATCATAGGGTTGGACAAGGTGACTCACATGCAAACCCTTGACGAGGCCTTAGCTCATGGGACAAAAGATACTAGTAGGACACAATCTAGGTATCGTATATGTATTCTAGCAAACAAAGTGTCAAGGAGAAAAAGTATCTATAAGGGCCTTACATACACTTGGCAAGCTTCCCATTTAGTCATTTTCACAAAGTTTTTCCTAAATGCAAGCTATATGCCATGATGCAACTATATAAATACAAGTCTAATGCACATTGTCTAACAACTAATACGACAAATAATCTAAATGCAACCTCTATCATCATATAGTATACAAAACGCAACAACAAAAATGCACCACATTGTCATTAACATAGAAAATAAGGATAAGAGAATGAAACGATCATACCATGCGGCTCTTTATGCATCCCTTAAGGATGTCTCGAATGTGGTGTAGTCCCTCTGTGAGAAGAGTAACAAACACAAGTTTATACAATGCTAAACCTATACACTACAAATTAAAGGACATGTTTTTGGTGTTTTTGAAATTTTTTCAATTTTTTAGGGATTTTATTTTTATGAGAAAGGAAAGAACATTTTTAGAATTTTCAAATTTTTCAAATTTTTAGATATTATTTTGGGATAATAATCCCCATCCCCACAATTTTTTCGGACATTGTCCTCAATGTATAATAGTGGGAAGGGAGAAGATGTAAAATGCAAGGATATGAATGCATGCTTCTAAAGATCGATGCACGCTAAATGGTGAATATGTACAAATGATACAAGTTAGGTTAATCTATGCTACGTGATGCATGCTATCGATTGTTCGGAGAGCCAATTTGAATTGACTCGGGAGGCCTATGATCAAGTCTTCCCCAAACCAAATGAAACACTATTGCTAGTGCAAAAACATGGGGTAGACTTGGCCATGAGCCAAGAATACAATGCATGAACTAAGTTGTCATTTTGGATTCATCATGGAGGGAGCAAAAATATTTAAAAAAACACCTCAATGGTACCGAGGTGTGCGTCTTTGATGGTGCTAGACTTGAAAATCATAGCCATGAAGGGTCCCAAATGACACCACATGAACTATGTTAGAAAATACTATAGGAATATGATGAATAAGATTTTGAAAAAGAGCGAAAATAAAAGGTAAGGGAGGGGTAGGAGACTCACAATGCACGTGTGCTTCCTCCTCTTGGCCTTATACTTTGACGCACACTCACCCTACGGCTTTCATAATCACTCCCTTCATCGGAGCTTGAGGTACCACTTGCACCACTACTTTGATCATCACTTACAACACTTCCATTATCCTTCATGCTACCATCACCGGAACCTTCACCTTCCTCCTCATTCTCAACAATCTCTTCACACCTTTGACTTGAACTCCCAACCTCTTCATCTTGGGGAGCATTAGGAAAGTGGACCCTCTTGTCCACCCAATCCGGCAAAGGACAATTATGGTCAATGATTCCTTGCCTAGCAATGTGTAGGAGAGGTGCATATTGGGCATGGTAGACATTGACTCTATCCTTTTATGCTTCCCGATGAATTTGCTTCAATAATTGCGTTACATAGTCATTTCTCTCAACTATGTTTGGATTTTTGACGGTGAAATCTTCAAATGCATATGGATAGGGCGGAGTAACAAAGGTAGAAGAGTTCCCATGTTTCACTTGTTGATTATTGAGAATAGTTCTTGCTTGAGGTGTAATAGGTAGAAGATAGTTATCCCGTTTAACGTTGATACGACACATTTTGTTTGGCAAAGTTAACGACATAGCATCTTTTGTAAGCCACTTGAACTCTCCGGTCACGTTGTTATGAGTGACTCAATGGAACTTGTAGATCAGGTATGCATTTTAAGAAGGGTACCCCCTCTCACCGGTTTATAAGCCTTGTCAATGTTGAAGTTCGGGTTAAAGTTTCTAGCCAACTTTGTTATCAAACCACCATTCACAATGTAAGCCGTGTAGTCCTTACCCTTTCGAATGTCACCCCACCTTTCAAGTAGTAATAAGAGAATATCATATGGAACCTTGTAATTCCCATGGGCATTGACTTGAAATTAGAGATAAACGAGGTCTAGTTCCGAGAAGTTTTTAGCTTCGTTGCGGGAAATAAGGGTATTGGCAATGAAAAGGTGCCAATATCGGAAACCCGGATAGTGAACATAAAGAGCATGAAAATCCTTGTGAAAGGTAAAGTCTCGTCCGGAAATGGCTTTCCAAATTGGTTTAGCATTGAAACAACGAGGTTTCTTGGAGTACTTCCATTGACCTTTAAGACCAAGTATTTCACCAAAAGTCATTTTGTTCATTCTTCGGGAAACATTTTCAAGTCGGAATTATACATATCTCCCTTCATCTTCTATAGGTGACTTCAAAGAACTAATGAACTCTAGCACAATAGAGGGGTATGTCAATTCATGCATGTCGAATAAAGGAGATAAATCCATTGACTCGAAGAAGGACTTGGTTTGGTCTACTACACTCAATTTGGTTAAGGTGTTTTTACATAAAAATTTGGTGGCAATGATCCCTTTCTTAGTAATGGATTGAAAAACATTCTTATGAGCAATATCAATGAAGTTTACCTCAGGAAAATCAACGAGTTGCTCAATCTCCGGTGTAGTTGAAGTTGTTACTACCTCAATTGCTTTATTTCTCCTCCCTTTATGAATTACCAATGCCTTGGATACTAGAACCTTTTGCCTCTTGGACAAATTTTAAGACTTGTAAGTGTTAGTGTTGCCTTTTGTTCTTGCCATTTCCAAATGCTCCATGTAGGTGTATCAACAAACCTTAAATCTTCACTTCTAATTCCAATTCAATTCCAAGAACAATCAATTTTGGGTTTTTTTTCAAATTTCTTCAAACCCTAGAAATTGTTGGTTGAATTTGGTTGATTTTGATGATTAAAAGAGTGAAATGTTGATAATAGAGTTGTTTTATTTGGCTAAAATTAAGATTGTGATGATTATTGCTGATTTTGGGTGAGTATTTGATGAGTTTGAAGTTGTGTTTTTGGTAAAAATTGTGTTTGTGTTTGTATTGTGTTTATGAGAATGAATAAGGAAGGAAGTAATATAAAGAGGGGCTAGAAGTCGGGCAAAGCAGGGGAACTCGCACAAGCTCCATAGGACTATGCGAGTCTTAGGACAATGCACATTCTTCAGTTGCGGAACTCGTACGAGTTCTGGGGCAGGGATGATTCTTCTCGTAAGGACTTGCATGAGCTCTGAAGGACACGCACGAGCTTCCCCCCAACTCGCACAAGTTCTGCAGGACTCGCATGAGTTGGCTGGAGTGCTTGATTTCTTTGCTCTCATTGCTCCAACTCCCACGAGTTGAAGCCAACTCGTGGGGACTCGTCTTTATGCTTCCTTTGTCGAACTTTCTAGCATTAGGGTGTGATCCTTAGGCTTGATTAGCCTTGGAATATGCTTCCCCACACTTTGCGTAATCAATCTATAATTTTCAAAACACAATTAACAACCTCCCTCACTTTGCTCTCATTTCAAAAAAAAAAAAAAAAAAAATATTATCAACAAGGCAAACAAATGCAATGCAAAAATTGAAAAGAATGAAATGAATTTAAATGCAAGTTAAAGAGTTAGTATATGTACAAATGGTGGTTTAAGAAAGGACTCCGCCAAACTCTCCTCCATTAGAGCTTTCAAGGGGGCATGTTAAGGATGTTTGTAATGTTGCTCAACGCCTCATATACGTATTCGAAATTTTGGTCACATTCACAATAGAAGTTTTGTGTTGACCTTGACATTTCATTTTCTTCATTCTTATAGAACTCATTGTCAAACTCATAGTGACAAGGGGCTACAAGATATTGATTTCATTATAGAGCATTTCCGACATAGGGATTAACTAGTCCTTCAAACTCATCATCCCATAAGCCATTGACTCCCGCTGCTTCTTTCCCTAATTTGAAAATACCATGGGTAGGCATAGTCCCTTTGGCCTTCAAGTCCTCCATTGGCACTTGTCTTTGAAGATAAGCTTTGCAAGCTCTCATTTGTGATGTTGTTGTTTGTAAAAACTCCTAGCTCTTCAAATAGAGCTATTTCGATGTCATCTACCTCCTTCTTCCAATTGGGTAAGGTCCCTTTATCCTTTTCACCTATAATGGCCTTTGGAGTGGAGGATTCCAGTTTCTTTTTCTCTCATTTTTTATTGTAATGGTCAACCATGAACCATGGCTCATTCAAGTGTGGTGCCTTCATTGTCTTGTCGGAATTGAAAGTTATTTTCTCATCACCCACTTCAAGGGTAAGCATACCTTTCTTGACATCAATAACCACTCCGGCGGTATAAAGGAAAGGCCTCCCCAAGATGATGGGTATATTAGAGTCTTCCTATATATCCACTATGACAAAATCTACCGGTATAAAGAATTTTCCAACTCTTACCGGCTCGTCTTCCCATACTCCTAGTGGCGTCTTTATGGTACGGTCCGCCATTTGCAATGTCATAGAAGTACACTTCCATTCCCCCACACCATGCTTTTCATATACCGAGTATGGCATGACACTCACACTAGCACCTAGGTCACATAGTGCTTTGTCAATGGTGGTGTCTCCAATAGTACATGGGATAGAAAAACTTACCGGATCTGTAAGCTTAGATGGTGAATTTTCTTGAATGATTTCACTACTAGTGTTAGTGAAGGCAATAGTCTCCGACCTCTTAATGGACCTCTTCTTTGTAAGAATATCCTTCATGTATTTCGCATAGGCCAGGACATGAGTGATAAGTTCCGTGAATGGAATCGAAAATTCCAAGTTCTCTACAATTTCCATGAACTTCTTGAGTTCCTCATCAACTTTGGGTCTAGCTTTACGACTCGGAAATGGAAGCTTGATCACAATGGGCTCCGTTTCAACTTCCTTACCCTTTTCTTTGGTTCTCTTCTTTAATGATTCACTTGTAGTAGGCTCTACGACTTTGGTGTTCCTTCTTGATGAGTCCAGCTCAATCCTTTCTTTCAAACCTCTATATCGCATCCCTTCCCTTGACTTAGCATTATCCTCAGTAATATCTTCTTTGATTGGCTCCTTAGGTCCCTCATAATAAGTACCACTCCTTAATTGGATAGCATTGATGGTTTCATTCCTAGTTGGGGGGTTACCTTGGGGTGGTAATTTCCCCTTTTGTCTTTGAGAACTGGAGGATGCCTATTGAGACAATTGGGTCTCCATCATCTTGTTGTGAGCAAGGATGTTGTTGATGGTGATGTCCTTGGCTTGACTATCATTTTTCATTTAGGAAAATAAATCTTGTTGATTCTTTTGCATTTGCAAAACCGTTTTTTGAACATCGAAAGCATGATCGTTGGGTTGGCTATAGGATGTTTGCCTTTGAAATACTTGAGTGTAGAAAGGTATTTGAGTGGGATTTCTCATTGGTTATGGATTATATGGTATTGGATTTTGAACATTTGGGATTTTGTATGAAAGATTGGGGTGGAATTTGGTATTTTTGTTGTAAAAGTTTGAGTAGGGAGTGTCGCTTTTTTAGGCTTGAAATGCATTCACTTACTCGGTGGTTCCCCTACACTCAAGTTGAGTGTGTCCCAAAGTTCCACAACTTTCATAAACGCCATCGGGAATGGAAGGTGATACCGTCATAACATTAACATGTTGAAATGTTTGTTGCTTTGATGATTTTGAGGCTTTACTTATCTTGGCCATAGCTTTGTCGAATTTCAAGTTCATTGTGTCAATGTGAGAACACATTTGTGCACTCAAATCGACAGTTAGTTGAGTGACGGAATCCACTTCATGCTTCTCTTGTAGTCTTCCTTGGTCGACTATATTGGGAGTTGTGGACCGCCATTTCATCTATCTTGGCCCATGATTGGTTATCGTAAACTTTGGTAAATCTCCCATTTGACCCGAAATTAAGGACATCCCTTGAATCTTCGAACAATCCATTCCAAAATTGTTGGACTAAGAACCACTCGGCCAACCCATGGTGGAGACCAGAGCAGTATCTTGCTTTGAATCTTTCCCAAGCTTCATAAAGAGACTCCTCATCCCTTTCTTTGAACCTGCTGATTTGAGCTATAAGCATATTGGTTTACTCGGGTAGATAAAACTTCTTGTAAAAGGCGAGTGCTAAATTCTTTCAAGAATCGATTCAAAGTGTAGCCTTGTCAAGGCTTTTCAACCATTGCTTGGCGGTTCCGATTAAGGAGAAAGTAAACAACACCTATCAAATTTGATCTTGTGTTACCCCCGTTTGAGAGATATCATCACAATAGTCACAAAAGGTCTCCATGTGAAGATGTGGATCCTCACTAGGTCGGCATTCCTTCAAATTGACTTCTTTTAACGAGTTGAATAAATGCGAATTTCGCTATGAAGTTCCCGGTTAAGTGAGCGGGTGTCGGAGTACCATTTGGGAGGTTCTCCTCGGTTGGCACGGAATGAAATAAAAATTTAGGTATGTTTGGTGGTTTAGGTATTGGGTTGGTTTTTCCTTGTCTGGCAAAAGGATTAGTAAACTCAATTTTTTCTACTTGAGCAATTCTCGCGTCTACAAGCCCTCGGATACCAAAGTTTGGTTCCCCCGGTGTTGAAGTAGAAGACCCTCGAAAGGTTCTTCTTATTCCTCTCAACATCCTCTCAATCTTGTGATCAATGGGTACCTTGTACTCTCCTAGGCATGCAAAATATCAAAAACTAGAAAAAAATTAGAATCCCCTTGAGGAATTGGCTTCCCCAAGGAAAGAACACACAACTAACAAGAAATTAATGATAACAATTCAACAATACACCGTCCCCGAAAACATAGCCATTTTGGTGCGGGCTTAGGTCGTTACGCCCGATCAAAAAATATTTTTTCTCTAACAAACTAGCAAGTAGCAAGTAGAGGTCGATCCCAAAGGACGGGTCGTCAAACTATGATCAAATGCAAACTAGTCATGTCTCGGTGTCACAAATTTGGGTTGAGATGAAAGCTATGCCACTATAACGAAAATGTAAATGAAGGTAATAACAAAGAATGCAATTAAAAGTGGAGATGTAAACAATTGATTAAAGGTACTAAGGTGTCATGGGTTCATAGAGGAAACATGGTGTGATCTTAGTGATGAATCCGGTAAATGATTGAAGTTATGCTAGGACCGAGTTCGTTTATATCTTACAATCCTTAGGGAGACATAGGTCTTGGAGTCGAGTTGGTTTATACCTTACAGCACCTAAAACGACTTTATCCTCCCTATTCAACAAATTCATGGTCTAACAAAACTCGAGTTGATTTATGTCTTACAATTTCATTAAAGAGATAGAGAATCATGCTAGGTTGTCAATCAATCATTTTATCAAACATAACATGTGCATAGGTTGAAGTTCATAACGAACAATCATTTATATGAACTCATCATACATAGACCTATCCCATGATTACTCCTTTACTCCCCTATTAACCCTAGTTAAAGGACTACTCACACATCATGGTGGTAAGCATGCAAAAGATGGTGTCAAACATCTTAGCGAGCATAAACATGATGATGAAGTAAATAATAAAACAAGTAAATAAATGATTAAGTAAAGAGTGAAAGATTATATCAATTGAAGATGAATAAGAGAATGGAAGAACAATGGAAGAAAGTTTTGATTAATGATAAGGATTTGTCAATTCCCCAATCTAAAACCAAAGAATTCTCCTATTACAGACCAGATCTCAAATTACTTGAATAACACGGAAAATATTAAAGTGCAATTAAGCTAATTTAAACTAGGAGATGAAGTAGCAATGCTCTTTAGAGCTTGGTGTCCTTCTCTCTCCAATTACATAGGTTATTTATACTAAGTACTAAATTAGGGTTAACTAAGGGCTTAAATGATGATTAGGTCCCTTAAATTAGTCCAAGGAGGAGCAAGAGCTTGTAGGTATCATGGGACTCCTTTTCGTGTTTGAAAGAAGGGAGCTACTGGGGGACTCGTGCGAGTCATGGGGGATTCGCACGAACTGGCTTCAGACTCACACTAGTCAGGGACACTTCGTGCGAGTTCTCGTTCAGTTTAGCTCCTTTTTGCTTGGTGCCCTAAGGCTCGTGGGAGCTCCTCATGACCCATGGAAGTTCCTCATCATTGCCCAAATACTTCACATAGTTACTACGGTCTTTGGTCTTGATCCCTTCTTCTTGTTTGGTCGTTAAATGCGATCTATTTAGCTCCCGAATTACTCCATGAATACAAGGTTGGTACCCTTCTCCTACCAAGAGCATCAAAATTACATAGAATATCAAATAGGCAACTAATGATAAGAAACGACCCTAATACATGCATAAGAGTATAAGGAACGAGGCTAGTTAGGGGACTAAATGTGTGTGTAAACAAGTCACATCATATGTACACATCACTACCCGTTTTTGTCATCTATATATACCCTTTGATGAGGCCATTTTGCATGTTAATTAAATGCCTTCACTTGGCCGGTTATGAAGGAGGAGATAAAATAGGACAATGGTTGTTATTATTTTCTCCATTCATTTCTTCATCTTCTCAAAAATAAAACCATATCAAATTACAAATATAATTCACACATAATATGCAACTTATATTACTATAGTAGTAATATTTGTAGTATTATTTAAGGGTAATTTTAACTAGTATCTAGTCAATATTAGTAGTAATTTTGGGGTGAATTCTTGGGTGCAATTAGAAGGAGGATTCCTACTTTGGAGCCTAGAAGATTGGAGGATCTTCTACACTCTTTTGGTTCACACTACTACAACAAGCAGTTGTTGATAATCTTGTCTTAAACCCAATGTGAGGAATACTTTTCTCTCTTATTTTAGCTTAATATTTGCATGCATGTACTAGATCTGTAAGACTACTAAATTAATGTAATTTAGTAACTAGAGGTCTAGAACTTTCAAATATGAGTCACATTAGCTGCTTTGGGTCGTGTTTTGTGACGGGAAAAGGGAAGGAGTTGGGCTGCTTATGGTGGGGTTCGAACAAGGGAAGAGAGGGGAATGGAATGGGTCCAAGTTTTACTCGAGATTCGTGCCAAATTGTGGCCTAAATCGCATCACAAAACGCTTCATAAATCACCTCAAAAACGGGTTTAAAAACCGCTTAAAAACTCGAAATTTCGAATTTAATAAAACGACAAATAAAAACCGTTACAAAATCACATTTTTGAATTTTCAAATAAAATTAAACAAATTTTAAATTAAATTTCAAATTAAAACTTTTGAAATAATTTATATCGACAAATATTAAATAAAGCTCGTAACTCGAATAAAATACAAATCGAATGAAATAAAATTCATTTATTTCAAAATTTACTAAAATGTGAATAAATGAAATAAAAAAATTTATTTCATAAATTTTCAAAACCAAATGTAAAGAAATAAATAACTATTTATTCAAAACATTTCAAAATGTCCATTTAAAACGCTATTAAAATTAACTGAAACCGTCGACGCGACCATGTATTGACATCCATATGACGTATCCGATATTAGAATACACATTTCCTTTTATCATCGGGTGGCTGACGAGATTTCTATTAATGTCAGTATCGACAGATACGGGTATCTACGTTGCCCCCACTTTAATCGAGGCTTGAATAGGGACGAAGTCAAGGTATACCCCAAGTCTGCTGACCTGAGGATTCCACTGGTCGTTTATAGTCCATTTGACTTGCGTACATAAGCTCGCCAGTGATAAGAAGAGATCATACCTGAGCTAACGATTTTGGATGCCTCAACCTTTGCATAGAAGAACCCAAATGATTTCTAGCATAAGAACTAGACGGGCATGAGATCCCCAAATGAGAACTTCCAAAAGGCATGAGAGCCGGGATGTGAGAATTCTATGTTAACGGTGGTGTAAAATCTAGATATGAGAATCAAAAATTTCAACATGGCATAAGAACCCAAGTATAACAATCCAAAACTTCAAAAAGGTGTGAGAACCCAAAACTTCATATATGGTAGTATAAGAACCCGGATATAGGAATCCAAATCTTCAAAACGGTATGGAAACCTGGACACGAGATTCCAAAAAATTATAAATGGTGTAGGAACCCGGACAGGGGAGGCCAACACTTCAAAACGATATGGGAAATCGGACATGGGAGTCCAAAACTTGATAAACGGTGTAGGAACCCAAACATGGGAGTCCAAAATGGTATAGGAACCCGGAGATAGGTATGGCAAACTAAAGTTTGGTATGGGAACCCAAAGGAAGGTATAGGAACCCGAGGGTAAGTAACTTTCGGATTTGGGAATCCGGGGTGGGTTATCTTGTGATTTTGGGGATAAGAGCCCTAGGATTTGAGAATCCAAAGGAGAAATATGATGTTTTTGGGCATAAGAGCCCGGAAGGTATTTTGTGTAGTTTTTGTAGGTATAAGAACCTCGGGGTTTGGGTATAGGAACTTATCGATTTGGTATAAGAACCGGGAGAATCGAACCTATCTTTATAACTTTTCAACTTCTGGCCCTTAGCACTAAGCTCTTTTTGCCCACAACTTTATTATTTGACGACAACGGCCCAAAATTCATCATCTATTTCAAATTCTTCCGAGTTGAAACTTCTACCTAGAAGATGGCCTACGTGTTTGTTTATGACGGAATCAAACCTGCATCGTAGTTCGGCATACATGGCCCTGGAATTCTGCAACTCGCTGCCCAAAACAGAGCTTGCCAAAATGAGGTTGTCATTATACATTCGAGATACATCTCCCAAGATGTCACTCGTCCGTGTCACATATAAGATAGCCCATCTAGGCTCAAAACGGAACTTTCCCAAGTCGAAGCTTCCGTTATACATTTGGAGATACCTCTCCCATAACTTTCGACGCCCAAACATTAGCATCATTTCACAATCATTCGAATATAATTATCAATTGTATCCCATTGGGGTACATTTCCATTTGTGCTCAACTTCGGAGAGATTCATATGCATCTTTTGTGTCCCGTTGTGAATCACCTTACTTGGCGGAGAACTCTCCTGTTCGAAATGGTCTCTGAAGCTAACAGTTTCAGAGCCCTCCGTTGTAATGGGTTCTAAAGTAGGAGACTTTAAAGCCCCCAATTGAAGCGTACCTGCTTAAACTTGGAAATACATCATAGCATAATATTAAATTCACATAAAGCTATTCTGAACTTTCAAAATCATAGCGAAAACTTGGATAGGTCACTGGCCCGAACATAAGCATTTGAAAATGGGTTAATAACCCGATTATTTTCAACATCATTTGAAGTGGGTTATTTAACCCGCAAAACATTTTAAATGGGCTACTGGCCCGCGAATTACGTCATTTGAAACCGAGCTTCTTCGAAGCTAAACATTTTCGAAAATAAAAAATGTTTTTTTTATTTTTCGAAATTTCATTATTGGGGAGTTTTGCATGTGATGGGTAGAAACGCCTCGAGTTTTTAACTATGACTCGGACATTCTGACCCATAAACAAAGTGGGCGTAGCCCGACACCTTCAAAACAAAAACCGTAAGTGTGCACGAGCATTAATTAAATTATCGACAAGGTAGGGATGGAAATGTAGACGGGCCATTCTAGAATGGAAAACGACATAGTCCACAAGCATTCTAATCTGAGATGGTAAAACACGTGACTCAAGAACGGGCCGACTAGCTCGATCTTCTAGGCCCACACGATTGTTGAAACAAGATGGGTTATCAGCCCGGAACTTCACACCTTTGAACGTTGACCACGGTTGACTTGAACTGAGAGAAAGTCTTACTGACCGACATACTCCTAAATGTACAAGATCCCTCAGAAATGACTAACACATGGCTTGAACTAGGCTGGGGCAAAAGGTATCATAATCTCCCTAATCAAAGTCATTGTCGAAAACGTGGCCCACCTATCAATTTGAACATCTTTGGTAACACTCATCAGATAAAGCTCATTCTGAGACTTGGCAATTATTCATCGTGAATCTACATCATCATCTTAGGTTAAACCGAGTACTAAGACTGACTCACCAAAAGTGGCTTCATTTGGACTTGGCTAAGACCCATAAGAAACCGACAAGATGACGACTTTGATGTTGGGTGGATTGAATCCGTTATGCTGAAGGACTTCCTACGTATTCGCGTGGGGCGAAATCAAATCCAATGTAGTTCGATCATGGTGTATAAACATGGCATTTTTGTTTGTGTGTACACATAACGTATCCCGTTATAGCTTGTATGGTACCGTTAAATCCCGTGTCTAGGGTTGGTGCAGGAGGCTGAGACTTTCTAGGATGTTGAGCTTGGTAATATTAGGTTTGAAAATCAACATCACTCTAGAGGTTTGTTTTTTGGTGCTAAGGCCAATAGGTTATGGCGTACATCGTTTTTGGAAATGTTGTCTCGGGTTTGACGAAACCCGAGTGCAAATAGGCTGGTAAAACAATGTGGGTTCAAATCTTCATGTGTGGACCCTAAAGGCTTGGTGAAACGTCACAGGCCCAATGATTCTCAAAATTCCTAACTATTTCCCGTAACTGCCTCAGGAAGGACTTAAGGGGGTAGAAAGGTTACTACTTACGGTATCGGGCTTCACCCATTGAATTTCATCTTCGGGTCCTTTGGATTGACTTCTGGCTTCTGTAATTTCGACATTCAACCAAAAGCGTTATGTAACTTCAACATCTTCTGTTCTGTTCTTTTCCTTTTTTTTCTTTTTCTTCTTTTTCCCTTTTTTTTTTCACCATCATTTTTCTTTTTTTTTTCCATCATTTTTTTTTTCATTTTCTTTTTTTTTTTTCATCTTTTTTTTTCTTTTTTTTCGATTCTCAATGAAACATTTGGGCTTCGCCAATCGAATTGGGTATTAAAATTCCTTGTTAGAATAGGTCGGTCATTTCTTTCTTCGAGAGGGGATGTTCTTGTGAAGAATGGGCTTGCCTTCTCTTATTAACACGGGAACAAAGAGCTGGTCTAGGTTCGTCAAAGAATCATCTACTTGGCTTGTCTTTAGCACATGTTTTGATGGAGGTTTTCTACTGTCAGACATGGAATAGATAAAGGAAATAGATACGAGATCCTAAAGTACCCTACCGTTTACAACATAATACATTTCTAATTAGGGTCACCCTTCGAGTACGTCGTGCATTTTAGATTGATTAATAAAAGTGGAACAAATCTGGAAATGAACATAGAAAACTTTTATTCAAAATGATGAACGTTTGACAGACTCAAGGAAAGATCAATTTCTAGGACACACCCTAGATCGCGAGATAAATGTAAGAACTAAGACTCAACTGCAAGAAAGGAAAGTCCTAGACTCGACTTATACCAAAACTAGAAAACAGACTCCAACTCGTAACCATCAAATCTGGCCTTGGGCATTCTCTAATTCAACTGTCGACTCAGGTGCTTCGCTTTCATCATTGATCCATTTCAAGATTTCTTCTTTATTTACTAGAATGATAGATGGATAGGAACCTAGCAAGTTTTTTATAATTCTGCGCAACGGGATCTTTAGGAGATTCCTCATTATCTGAATGGGCTAAGAATGAAAGGGGCAAGGTGCCCTTTTCGATTAGATCTTGGATTTCGTTCTTTAATTGAAAACATACCTCTGTGTCATGTCCGACATCTCTATGAAATTTGCAGTAGGCCCCCTCAACCCAGTACTTATTTCTATTCCGGGGTTCAGGCGTCAGGGTGGGCCCAATCGGTGGTAGTACCTCGTGGATAGCTAGTAACTCCAAGGTTGCGGTGTAAGAAAGATAGAACTTTGTGAATGGCCTCATCGTATCGCACCGGCCTTTTGGGTATTGCAGAAAGGTTCTTCTTGTTCCGGGTATACCGGTGTCTCAGGTGTGTTCTACATACTAGCGCCTTGGTTTGCAAAGTGTGAGAAACAGGCTTCTAATGGGCTTGGCCTTCGGTCTTGATAAAAGAGGGTGACGGACTTTCTTTATTAGTCAATCCATTTTCCAAACATGTGATCCGAACATTCAAAGTTTGGAACGCGGCTTGGAGTTTTAAAATCATGGAGTGGACCTGATCAAGGGTAGGTGCATCGATAGCTGGAGTAGCTGGTTGAGCGATGTAGACATCTTCAACATAATCATCCCAAATGGTATTAACTTCATCATCACCGAGTTTGGTAGGGTTCATATCAGGAGTATCTTTACTGCCCGTCCCTGGAAGAGGCAACTCTCCATTCTCGATCATATCTTGAATTGTGTGCTTTAAGAGGAAGCATTCTTTGGTATCATGGCCTTTTCGCTGATGGTATTGGCCAAATTTCTTACAGTCCTACATATGGATCTGTTTTTCAAGAGGTGGGTCTACAGATGGACTGATTGGTTGGAGGAGGCCCTGCGCGGAGAGCCTCTTCAGAGCATCGGCATATGTTACACCGAGACTAATAAATAGTCTTTGACGTCGGTCTGGTTTCTTTGCGATGGCAATAGCTTTTTGGGACCTTCGGATGGGATGAAAAATTGAACACTACTTCTAGTACGATTTTCGCTGGTTCGAACTTTAACTTCCGTGGGTAGAGGCGATGGTGGGCAATTTTTTATGGCTAACCCTCTTTCTAAATTGAGGACCTGCTTTTCTAGGAGTTGGGCCCAGATGAAGATATGATTTCCCGATACCAACTCATTTTTAACATCTAGAAGACCAATGTTAAGACTTTCGACTATGGATTGAAGCTTCAAGATCATGGAATACAATCCCCCTCTGACTAGGGCGATGATTCACAATTGGTTGTTCTTTCTTAGTCCTTTTGTGGTAGTCATGCTTCTTGAGACGACCATTCTACAAAAAGAGCCCGGGCCAAATCAATAATTGAACTAAAACCACCTGCACAGTTAAGGACTCGACTCATAGACTTGACCATTGATTTAAAATTTACTCAAATACAGACTTAGACCCGGGAAATGAGCTAAGTGGCTCACTTGTGAGGGGTCACACATGGGTGAGGGGTCTTAGACCTAACAAGGACTATGACTTGAGTCAAACTAACTTCATGACTTAGACTTGACACCGACTCGGTATGATTAATCCATGATTGAACCAAACATGGTCCATAGGTTTGAGAAAAACGTCATGTTGGCCTATGTGAGACGTTTTCTATGTTCTGACTCCGACCAACCGGTTGGCATGCATGACCCAAACCCAAGAGTGAACTCGGGTGACCCAACTGGGTTGTGTTCTAGACCAAACACGGTTCACATGAGCCCTAGACAAGGCTAGACATGACTAACATAGACAACCATAAGCCTAACTAGGCTATACATGACCTGACTGACTCAAACTCTATTTTAGGTTTGCGTTAGGTCTGGAACGTGGTTCATTTGAATTTCAAAATCGAAGAGGATTGAATTAAAATGAGCTTTTAAATGGGTAGCATGTCGGTGATAAAAGGCTTATTTTGGCCAAAAATTCTAATCCAATTTTGGCAACATTTTGACTTTAAAACATACTATTTTCAAAAGTGGTAAGTTTAAAAGTTTGGGTTTGAAAACGAGACTCGGGATTTTCGAAAAACTTGGGTTGAACTTGACTCAAAATTTTGATAAACAAAACGATTTTCTTTTCTTAAAAAAAAAAGGAAAATAAAATTAAAGACTTGACACGGGATTCACATAGAAAGTAGTCATTCGCATACGAGCATGAATGCATTAGCCTAGACTCAACTAAGTCTTGGTCGATCATGTAAATTGGGTCTATGTCAATGATTTCACTTCGTATAAGAAGCCAAGTCCTCCATAAGCAGTAGAAATATGGTAGAACAAGTACTTATAGATTCAGTAAAGACCACCTGATACTTAAATCGGGCATAGTGGACGTCATCTCTTTACTTTGAAATCGATCAAAGGGGAGATGGTATAATCCTAGAATCTTAATTGGGTTTATGCATGAAATATAGACAAGTACTAATTCAAATAATTGACCACTATGTAACTTTTCAAGTTACACTGTCCCTAGCAGAGTCGCCAAAATGTGTATGTGGGAATTTGAAATCCAAAGAGAATCGCCAATAAATTTGTAGGTGTAATTTATAAACCAATTTAGAGACTTAGGTTCGTGTGAGAGTACGTGTTAGGAAGTTAATTAATTTTATTAAAAACACCAAACCCCGTCCGTTACTATAACAGTCTCTACTAAGTCAAACAATGGCCAATTTAACTGAACTAGTATTTGTTGAATGCATCCAATCGTCTTAAACCATAACATGTGACAATCAGTTCTAGGTCATGTTTAATGCAAAGATTACTTTGTCCAAGTTATTTTAGCTTGTGCGTTCATTAAGCTATTCTAGCATAGATAAACAAACAAAAGAGAAGAGAAAGAAACTTCTTACTCAAGCGGCCCTGTAACAAACATGCTTAGATTACAATAACAATCTCAATAAAACCAATAGACAAATAATATGACAATGTATAAACATGCTAATAGTTTTAATTAAATCATAATTAAAATAATTAAATCTAAACATGTTTCTACAATCATATTAATCATGCAAAATTAGACTAATTCTTAGCCTAGAAAACCGTAACCCAGAGCACACATACTGAGACAAACACATCGACATAAACGTTCTATTTCATGTGATTCTAATAAATTATGTCCTGATTTATTAAACTATCACATGCATAATAAATAAATTAAATCATACAAACATGTATAATTTAATCTAAATAAGCAAACATCATGTTTAAATTTACATCTTATTAATCATCCTAACATGCAAATTAAACTAAACAATTTCATTATGTAATTTAATTAAGTCATAAATTAACAAAATAAACAAAGGTGAAAACTTTATAATAAACATAGTAATTAAACATAAAAAGCATGTTATAATTTAAAAATTAAACATTAATCATTAATTAAAATAAATTTAAATTTACGAGAATAAACTTAAACATAATTAACAATAAGCATACGTAAACAACTCATATAATAATACAAAACGTCTAATTCCTAACAGAAGATAATCCACAAAAATAAATAGCCATTCATTGGCATTCAACTCCATAAAAAATCATGTTCTCCTCCATAATCATTATTAGGACATAATTATCGCATAAATAATATAATTAATACAATAAATATGAACAAGACGATAATTAATGAAATAAATTAAATTAAAGGAAAGAAGGAGTATTTTCGGCACCCTCAACTTACATGTATCTCGGATGCAAGCTTCTTGGTACGTCTACGACGATTTTCAAATCAAAAAGCGAAATCGAATTCGAAATAACAAACACGTTTCACGTGTAAAACCAAACTTTCTGCAACGATCTTCAACTGACCACCACTGCTTCAATAGTCAACGAATGTTCAATCCGAAAGATGTTTTGGAAGCTTTGAACTTCAATTTTTCAAACTTTAGCAAAAAAACAGACTTAAAACGCTTTTAAAATAATTAGAAATGAGTATGAACATATACTGGATAGAACGCGAGCAAAGTAAAGAATCGAGGAAATTAATGCTGAAAACGTTACCAATACTGTTGTAAGAAGGCACAAATCAATCAAGGGCACTACCTAGATTGTATGTATCAATTTTCGTGAAATGTGGTGGTGTTTTGAGGTGGTTTTGAGGGGTAGGACGAGCTGCTTTTTTTTCTGGGTTTGTTTTATGTCGAGGTTGAAGATGAAGATGGAGGCGTTTTTTCTGTGAGGCAATGGTTTTTCTCGTCTATCATGATAGGGTATGTTCTGATCATATATCGAGAGGTATACACGTCTTTTCGAAGGGATTTTGGATTAGGAAAGAAGTTTTTCTTGGTTTAGGATAGCGATCTTTCTCTATCTTTTACTCGGTTTGTTTCTATCTTTTACGATCTTTTTTAGCTGGCAATGGCACCTAGTGTAACACCCCTATACACCAAGGTACCTTACCAAGGCCACCCTTGACATGGAAGTGTTACCATCTCGGTTACCCGAGGCAATGAATATCAAATAGACCATCAAGAAACATACTTTAAAAAATAATTTAAACTGTTTACAAGTCCAAGCCAAAACCATCTTAACAAAAGTTACAACTGTCTCAAAAAAGGTCTAACAACTAAACTAGCAAAACTCGTGTCTCAACGGAAGACTCTTCTAAACAGCATGTGGTGACTCAACCCGGTTATCCCATACGCATCAGTCAAAACCTGCTCAATAACTGTTCACCATCCCCGAATGGATCACCACAGTTTTCAAAACATTAAACGTGGTCAGTTACTGACAACATACAACCAAATACAAAGTAAAATATATACAACATTCAACTACACCATCACACGACACCACTAACTACACACTAAAGTGTGTAGCCCTGCCGGAATACCAACACACAGGTATTCCACTCCGCCAGTGGGGGACCGCAGCCGTACCCATCAAATCCCCGCTCATCCAATCCGAGCGTAAATCCTATGTTCATTAATGTGCACATCCCCTTCTGTGGTGGGTTCCACAGAGGGAGAATCAAGGGCGTAAAGTCACTTCCGCAAGTGACTCAACTCAGCAGAGGGCGCGCCTCACAACATAGACAACACATTCAATAATTAAACAACAATAATACCAACAACATCCAA
>VHZZ01000468.1:187953-209498 GCA_009801015.1 Silene noctiflora | reverse complement strand
CTATGTGTGAGTAGAATTCCCCCTAGGGTTTAGGGGGAACCTAGGTAGTGTTTAGTTTTGGCTTGGGGTGTTTGAAATAGGGTCTTGGGGTTAATAAATAAACAAAAATTTGGTCATGTAACTTTTCATTGTAACATCATTAACAATTCTCATATTAGGAACATTTTTCGCCAAAATAAATAAAAAAAATATTTGAACATGTTTTTTAATAAACAAGAATTTTAGGATTAAAATATAATCAATAATTTTGATTTTCAATAATAGTAAAATATTTAATTAGAAAACTTTATTCAAAAGTAAGATATGTGGTTGATTGCACATTAAGAGAAACTTATGGGATTGATTTGGTATATTTATAAGTTAAGGGGTTTGATTGCACATAATATCAAACTTATGGAGGTGGTTTGCTATATTTTCCTTTTGGGAAGTAACTTTCTTGAATTTGTAATTTTCTTTATTATCTCCAAATAACATGGTAACAATCCACTCAAAATTCGAAAGTTATCCAAACTAACCAAATCCAAATTCTCGTAAAACGAACACCGAACCCAAATAACTGGACCCAAACCCGATGGATGCCTTTGTCATGTGTACACACAAGCCTACAGAATGTGACCGTCCGTGTTAAGTTGCTGCTCTTAATTTCCATTTTGGAAGGTAGGGGTAGATTAGTAAATTGGAAAATAGTAGCGTAGAATTGAATTTGTTTTTCCCAAAAGAGTAAAAACTGAAGCCTAATCTTAAAAAACCATCAACAACCAATAGTCAAACAAAAACAGTAGACAATAGAGCGACTTGAAAAAGAAAGCATTCAAAAAAGCATCCACCAGAGAACGATTGATAAAAGCAAACTATCACTATTATCATCATCCTCCCTTCTTCTCCTATATAGACACAGAATAATACGAGAAACAAAAGATAGAGACCCCAACCTAAAACTTTTCACAACACCATTGTAGACGGCTTTTTCAAAAAGACCTCTCACAACCCAATCGATCTAAGTAATTCCATAATCCATTCATTATTATTATTATTATTATTATTATTATTATTAATTATTATTATTATAGTTATAAGCTTAATTACTTCATTATTTTATTATTATTTCTGGGTATTCTCGAAATGCGAGCTTTTATTCCATCTTCATCATCTTCATCTTTAACAACAACGACTTCATTCCTTTTTCTGCTCTTCATCCTCGTTCTTTTCCTACTTTAATATTTTTATTTTTATTTTTATTAAAATAACAATTCCACCTTTCAACAACACTTTCCTTCATTACTACTCTTACTTTAATTTTTACTCAACTCTTTTCCATACCTTTTTCATTAAATTAATGAAATTTAATTTAATTAATTAATACCCAGATCATACAAAAATATTTGAGCTTTATTTTGTTACCATTTTCGTCAAATTATATTCTCATTCAATGCTACCATACTTGGTATTTTCATGGAATATTTTTACTTATTAAAGTATCACTTTTACTATTATTTACTGTTTCTTGATTGTGGTTGGTGTAAATAATCAAAAACAAAAAAGTGTACAAAAAAAGAAAAAAAATATTTCATCACTTATTATCAATTTCCTCCTTTTTCAGCATTTTATGAGATAAGGAGGAGGAAGAGCATAATTTTCATACTAGGAAACTTTGGGGATTGTTAGATCTAACTTAATCTTAAAAAAAAAAAAACCCATTGTTTTTATATGGGAAATGTTTTGAATTGATTGTTTGATTGAAGATATAGATACCCTTTTGATTGATTATACTTCAAGTTTTGTGTTCTTTGATATTGTTAGGGGTGTGATTATAGTGGATGGGAGTACCTGATAACTCCTTGATAGATCTAATTCATAAGGTTAGGTCTTGGGCTTCTTGGGGTAAGACTAATTTATTGACGTTTTCGGCCGAATTTGATATGGCGGAGTTGGATGGTAGTGGTTGTTGTGGTGTTTGTGAGCTTAAAGGGTTGTGTGAGCTGTATAGCTGTTTAGGTTGTAGGAGACGGGTTTGTGTCGCGTGTGCTCGTATTGGTGTGTCTAGTGAATGTTTAGATGGTGGTGATATGGAGAGAGTTGTGAAGGTGTGCAAGTTTTGTTATAAGTTGTCTAAGAGGCATATTGAGAAAATTTACCCTTCTGAGTCGCCTAGGACGAGTCCTGAGCCGCTGTCACCGGGTATTTTGGGTGAGAAGTTATGTAGTGTGGAGGATTGTAAAGGTTTGGAAGAAGGTTGTGTTTTGGGTTCTGTTGAGTTACAGAATCAGAACTGTTTCCCTCATAAAAAGAGCAGCAATAGATCATTGTCCTTTCGTGCTCGTCCACTCCCAAACTCTCTTCATCATTCGCCTATTCAGTAAGTTGTTTCTTGATTTCTATTGGTTATGATTTATTTGACTTGGTCTAATTTCAATATTTATGTGGCTCTGCGTAGTATAATTTTGATGTTAATGTGCCTTCGCATACTATATTGATGTAGAAATTAAGTGTGAAATTTCGTCTGTGTTACCCTGACTTTCATAGTACAGTCCACACCCGTGTCTGACAATTGGCACTTGGACATGGGGTATGAGTAAAATTTTAATGTTAATAATGTGCGTTTACATATTATGTTGATGTAGAAACTAGGGCTGACTTTATTGCCAAATAAAATGGGGGTCTGATCACAAGACCCATGCAAGTCTTAGATGGAGTCTTGAGATAAAGTAATGGTACCATAGCAAAACCTTGATGGAGTCTTGGGTTTTCAAGATCCATTCTAAGACGAAGAAATAGTCAATCTGCATTATTTTATTATTTTAGACAAAAAAAATCGACCTATCCAATAATGTTTTTGGGAAAATCTTAATTATTGAATGTGTTAATGTGGCTCTACATCGTTTAATTTTAATGTCAAAGTTAATGTGCCTCTACATACTGCATTTTGATTGATTGATTGATGTAGAAACTAAGTGTGGACGTTGGTCTATGCTCCTCTGACTCTTCATATTACATATGCACCCGTGTCTGACAATCCGTGCTGGGACATGAATATGAGTGGATCCCTCTTGGATGCTTCATTTTAGGCCAAAACAGGAGTATTTTATATGAAATAGCCGAACCTAACACAGGGACGCACCCACGTCAGAGTATGGATAACATGGATTTTGTAATGGAATATGAACACAACATTAAAAAATTTGTAGTCATGCCTGTCAACAACAACAACATTAACCCCAGTGTCTCAATGGCTCCCGCCAAATTGCGGGGAAGTCAGGCCTGTAAGAAAGTCAAATTATATTAAGAAAACTTTTATGTTCTTTTTTATTTTTCCATTTTTGGCCTTCAGTTTTTTCTGTTGTTAATTTTGTTTATTGTTCCATGTAGGAGTGATGATGAACCAGAAGACTCTCAGAGACATTTTTTCAGCTCTGCAAGTGATTATTACCACGATAGTTTGGATATAGACATAAGTAGTGTTAGTTTTAGAAGTGAATGTTATAGTTTCAAGTCAACGGGTTCGAGTCCCCTTGATAGTCCTTCTAGGTTCAATATTAACACACCTAGAGCTGGGCAAACTGTAAGCAAAACTGAACGTGCAAGCCCGAAGCGCCAAGATGGCCGCTTCTCTAGTCCTGAAAGGATGGCTGTTTTAAGAAAGCCTCACCAAGGAACTCAGGATCTAGTGCATGTGGTTGATGGAAAGCAGAATGAAAAGGTCACTACACCTCTGGACTTTGAAAACAATAGTCATATTTGGTTGCCTCCACCACCTGAAGATGACGAAGCCGAAAATTACTTTGAATATGACGACGACGATGATGACAATGTTGGAGTTTCTGGTGGAGTTTTCTCGTCTAGTAAGAGCCTTTCTAATTTGTGCCCTCCAGAAGAAAATCAACATGTGATACAGAAGGAACCCTTCAATGCTCTGATACAGGGCCATTTCAGAGCTCTTGTATCACAACTATTGCAGGGAGAAGGCATTAAAGCTGCCAAAGAGGATGAACCTCAAGATTGGTTAGACATTGTCAGCACTTTAGCGTGGCAAGCCGCTAACTTTGTCAAGCCAGATACTAGCAGGGGAGGCAGTATGGACCCTGGAAATTATGTAAAGATTAAGTGTATAGCATCTGGAAGTCCTAGTGAAAGGTTAGCTACTTAAAACTTCTAAGGAAACTACTGAGTTTATGATATTCAATAATTCAAAGATGACATTATTTACTGTAAATGTACACTTACATTTGGAGAAATTAATCGTCAAAGTTGACGTTAGTTGACCAACAAAGTCTAATGGGTAATGGGGACAATTTATTTGGATGAAGGTAGTATTATTTATTCGTAGTTGCTCTTTCATGTACGGGATTTACTTATTCATGGACTTTTTTCCATAAGTTTTCCATCATCTACCCTTCTAAAAAAATTCTCTCTTTTCCCCTTTTCTTCCCCCTCTCTAAAAATTAATCAAATTCTTAGTAAAATTCATCARTTATACACATCTTAGATCTCATATTAATCAAATAATAATTCCATTTTCAACTTTGTAAGCATACCGATTGAATGACACAAATTAGTTAGGATTATTTTATAACGCAATTATTTCTCCTTCAAAACCCTAATTTAATTCCTACCAAAATTGTTAATTATGTTTCTCTTATCTTAACAATCAAGTTAATTAATCGTAATACGTAGATTAAGAGTTAGAATCTTTTAATTTATTATTAAATGATAGACCTTGATTCGGCCAAAGTCTGGCTATTGAATTCAACGATGGCGTCAACCATCCATTCTTGCACATACATAACGGCTTATGAAAAGGATGAGACTTGTTAAATCTATATGAGTAGTTTACAGTAATTATATTAGCACAACGATTGATTATTTTATTAATTTTTTTTGATTGTACGCAGTGGAGGTGCAGGAGGGATGGTTTTTGTGATTTTTTTTTAAAGGATGAGGAGAAAGGATGGGTGATGGTAGATGGAGAAATGAAAAGGGTAATTGCGGAAAACTTGTCCATGATTAAGTAAATCATGTACATGAAGGAGCAATACCCTTATTTATTTGCATGTTTACAATATCTTTTATGTGTGTTGGTACTTAGATGTTTATGTTACAGTGCTACTTTCATACTTTAATGTTCATAATTCTTGTATAATTATGCAGCACCCTGATTAAGGGAGTGGTCTGTACAAAAAACATCAAACACAAGAGAATGACCTCTCAATACAAAAGCCCCAGGTTATTGCTCCTAGGTGGATCACTTGAGTATCAGAGAGCTCAAAATCAGCTGGCATCATTTGATAACTTGCTAGAAGAGGTCTAAGTAATATACTTAATATATATCATTTATTGGGGTGGGTTTGCTAGTTTTGTCATATTGAACTTTTGTCTTGTTCTTTGAGCAGGAAATGAACCATCTGAAGATGATTGTTTCAAAGATAGAGGCTCATCGACCAAATGTCCTACTGGTTGAAAAAAGCGTGTCATCGTATGCACAGGAATATCTTCTGACAAAGGAAATATCTTTAGTGTTGAATGTGAAAAGGCCTTTATTAGAACGCATAGCACGATGCACAGGCGCTTTGATTACACCCTCTGTCGATAAAATCTCTACGGCGCGCCTTGGGCACTGTCAACTTTTCCGGATAGAGAAAGTTTCTGAAGAACATGAGGCAGTTAATCAATCTTCTAAGAGACCATCCAAAACATTGATGTATTTTGAAGGTTGTCCCAGGCGGTTAGGTTGCACGGTAATATATTTGCGACCCTAACATTTGTTTACATTGATCTGCTATTGTAATTTCTAAACTTCTAGCCTGAGTAGAATTATTCGACTGGCTTTTGTCTGATGCGTTCGTCTATGTTGCTATAATAGTATAATCCAATCGGTTGAATATGTCTTAGATTCCTCCCGTATTGTTTTACATACCTTCTCCGTAGGAAGACGTATATGTGTATAAGCAATGAATTATATCTGATGTTTCTTCCATTGTTTGAATAGTCATGATATATGTTATAGAATTGTTATTTGCTTGATGTTCTTATCTATGTTTGTACAAGGGTACAGTCTTGTTAACACTTGCGTCATACTGGCTGGGTTGTTTTCTTGCTCAGAGAATCTAATATTAAATTATGTTTGTGTAAAATGTGTTCTAAACTACGTAATGCATGCGTCTTTAAGGATAACTACCGAGTTTATGGAGTTGACATAGAAGAATGACAAAAGTTGTAAGATGAAGGTCCAATCAAGATTCAAGATTGGTTACGGCTTTTCCTGTGCTCATTTTTTTCATTTGCCCTCTAAAATGCTGCTTTGATGACTATCCAGAAATTTCAATGAGCGATACCATGAGCTACTCTTTCGTTGATGGAAATGCAGGAATCTGTTCTAGGGGTTTATGCCCGAGTCACTAGCCAAAACGTCTTTAAGAGCGACCCTGATAGACAAGGCACAGCCAGCGAGGCACACTAGCTTCTAATTCTTTTATTATGCCCTTCTCCTTGGCACATTATTCCTAAAGTTTTTCCCTATACATATTATTCCTCTTTACAATCTAAAAAAGAGAAATATTGCACAAAACTTTATCTAGAAAATACAAATTTGTTTGCAAAAACTGCACGTCTCGGGTTTATATGACGCGCCCGTTTGCCTCGTGCCTTGCACTTTTTCGCCTCGGGCCTTCCTCACTGTGATGCGCCTCACACCTTTTAAAGCTAAGGTGAAATGTTGAAGCAAAACTAAGAAGTTAGTATGCTTTTTCTTATGTACTGTAGGTTCTCTTTGCTGGAGTGATGTAAGATTCTTATACTAATTTTGATGCATGCTTGAGACCAACCCAATTGTCCAAACATTCTCTCTATGGCCATAGTGAATATTTTGAATTTAATTTGTTTGCTATTTTGTCTTTCACGAATCCACTAAACTTGAGTATCGATGTTTATTTTGGTTGAAGGCCGCAATAATGACTCTTAGAGTTCTTCTCATTATATTTGATCAGCCTGTGAAAAATCTCTGTTTACTTTGGACTCTGGTGGTGAGATATCTATTAGCATGACTCAAATGGACTGACTATTTTTTTTTTTTTTTTTCCACATTTATATACTTTATGCTATTTATGTATTTTATTTAGTTTGGGCTTCAACCTCACTTTGTCCGGTTCACAGGTCTTACTTAAAGGCTTATGTCGAGAGGAACTTAAGAAGGTCAAACATGTTCTCCAGTATGCAGTGTTTGCAGCTCATCACTTGTCTTTGGAAACTTCATTTTTGGCTGATGAGGGTGCTCATATTCCTAAGATGGCACATAAGCAGTCTGATCATTCACACGACAATGTAACTGCTGACAATGACACATTTAACCTTCCTAGTTCCGATGCAGCTGCTTCGTCACAGGAGGATAATGATGGATTCGCTCCTAGATGTGCTTCAGCTGCCCTTATAAGTGATAGAGAAGATCAAATGATGTCTAATGACAGTCAGTATTTGTTAGGGTGTAATGTGGCTGCTGATTTAGAGTCCTCTTTACATGACAGCATTCCACTTGGCTCCATGGAGTTTAATAGTGGGCAGCCTGAATTACCAGGGGCTGTGTTTGTTGAGGACCCACAACTTTTGGAGGTGGAAAAGTTTGATGAAAATGAAGTCTCTAGCGACTATCTTGCGGCGACAGATAATCAGCAGAGTATATTGGTTTCATTTTCAAGCCGTTGTGTCTCGAAGGGAGCACTCTGTGAGCGTTCTCGACTCTTACGTATCAGATTTTATGGATCATTTGATAAGCCACTCGGAAGATACCTTCGTGATGATTTATTTGATCAGGTAATTATGTAGGTCTTGCATAGTGTGATGGACATGTCCCTTAGTAAATATAAATCTGATGATCTGGTTTCAAATTTCGTGTCTCTTGTCAGTGGGAAGTTGGGAACTTCTAACAGACCTTTATTAAATTTCACACCGAAATACCCTGTCTGGAATCTGAGAGTTATTAATTTTTTGCTCACCTTTCAGGCTTCAGTGTGCCGGTCTTGCAAGGAACCAGTTGAAGCACACGTGCAATGTTATACTCACAGACAAGGTGTTCTGAGTATTAATGTTAGGCGTATTGACACATCAAAGCTTCCTGGAGAGCGAGATGGAAAGATATGGATGTGGCATCGGTGCCTTAGATGTGATCGAATTGACAGTGTACCACCAGCAACCCGCAGGATTATAATGTCTGATGCTGCCTGGGGTCTTTCATTTGGGAAGTTCTTGGAGCTTAGCTTCTCAAACCATGCAACTGCTAACCGTGTTGCAAGTTGTGGCCATTCTATACAAAGAGACTGCCTTCGTTTCTATGGGTATTTTCTATTTTCACTTTGGCATTTCTATCTAGTTTGTGGAGTGCTATGGCTAACACGAAGATTGCCAGTCCATAATATATAGGGAGTATCTTTTGATCTGCTTGTCTAATTCAAATATTTTTGTGAACAGGTTTGGAAGTATGGTTGCATTCTTCCACTACTCACCAATTGATATTCTCACTGTGCATCTACCACCTTCAGTGCTCGAGTTCAATGGCAGTAGTACACAAGATTGGATACAAAGAGAAGTGGAGGAGGTTTGGATTTTCCTTTGATATCATTTTTCGGAGTTTCCTTTGTATTATTTTTCACTGATTATCATTTCTTTCCAAACCTAAAGACTTGCTAATCCAAACCATGACTAAATATTCTTGTCTTTGGAATATGATGATATTAAGCAAGATGGCTCACTTGAGTGTATGCTCTTCATATTTTATAAATTAATACTCAGTAAATGCAAATTTCGCTGTAACTCTCATCATGGTCATTCAGAAGTATTGCTTTATGCTTTGAACACAACGGTAAGGTTGCATATTAGTCCCTCTTACCCTGCCATAAGTGGGGGATCTTTGAGAAATTGGTACAATGTAACTGTACTGATTTTCATTAATTGTATATTTGTACAGAATATGTGAGAACTTCATCTTTAATCTTGTGATGATTCTGATTGCAGCTTCAGAGTAAAATTGAAACTTTGCATGATGAGGTGGTTAATGTGCTGCATGTCATGGAGCAAAAGAGTATATCTTTGTTCAACGAGTCAGCAGATTCAACTGATCTACACAAACATATTTTGGAGTTGAAAGAGATTCTTGATAAGGAAACTGATGAATACTATGTGAGTATTTAAAATATCACAAATCATGCACTTTAAAGGTTCTGGGCTTCTTGCTTATCAGCAATATTCTGCTAACGAGTGTAAAGACTGACAGTAACTTTTTGATCATTTTTGGTGTTTAGTTGTTTTCTTGTGAGCAAGTTTCCCCTATTATTGACTGAGGAGTGAGGACATATTCCAAAGCTACCTGAAGTATAAAAATCCATTACGTTATTTTCGTATCATCTTCATTTAAATCGTTATCCAAGTGCTAGTCTCGTTTCTTTTGATTTATCTTCAAATAGCTTGCTTATTCTTTAAAAGAATACTTTGTTGTCTATGGAGTTGTCTTGATCTTTATTTTGCTGTATACCTAATGTCTTGGTTGTCTCTTATGTGACAGGGTGTGCTTCAACAAGCTACCGAAGAAAATTTTGTAACAGTTGATAGTACCATTGACATCTTTGAGCTGAATAGATTGAGACGATCTCTTTTAACCAGTGCTCGTGCATGGGACCGTCAACTTTACTCTTTGGACTCTCTTCTCAATTCAAAAAGTTTCAAATTTGAGAGTACAGAAAATGCTCCTCGTGGTGAACTGAAAGAGTTGAACAATGATGATATAAAAAATTCTAAATTTAACGTTGATCAATCAGAAAATGGTTTGTTATGCACTGAGAGTCAGTTATTGGAGTGTTCCAAGTCAGAGGAAGTATACGGGGAAGGAGAAACCACACTTAGCGAGAAATCGTCAGAAGGTGCGCAGTCTCCAGTATCCAGTCTATCAGATAAAATAGATTCTGCATGGACAGGCACTGAAGTAGATGCATCCCAAGCTTTTCTTCCTAATCAAGTAATCCAAGTTGATAACTTGCCAATTAGAAGGTTGATGGCTCCTGTTCGGGTTCATTCCTTTGATTCAGCAACGAGACTACAAGAAAAACTCCACCGCAAGTTACTTACGTCATCCCATCTCTCAGCTGTCAGGTCTTTCCATGTTTCTGGAGACCCTGCTTCCAGAATTGTGAGAACTTATTCCCAAGTTGTTCCAAATGAAGCACAGTTTGCACCTTCATTTGTCTCATCTATGTCTCTTTTTGCTGAACGTCCTCGACTATTGCTCCCACAAATCCATAATGATTTGGTTGTTGCTGTCTATGACGATGAACCCACAAGTGTAATATCATATGCTCTCAGTTCCAAAGAGTACGAGAACTGGGTTTCGGATAGTGGGAGTCAGAATGATGGTAGCTCGTCTGGCAGAGACTTCAGTAGAGAGGACTCTTCTGCTTCTACTTTTCTGTCCTGGCAGTCTTTCGGCTCTTCAGAATTGGATTATATAAGCTATGGTAATTATGCATCTGAAGATTCATTAAGAAATAATATGCCATTAAGTGATCTTAAGAGATCTCCTCATCTGCAAATCTCCTTTGGTGACGATTCTTCAACTTCTAGTGGAAAAGCTAAGTTTTCTACCACTTGTTACTATGCCAAGCAGTTTGACATGCTTCGAGAAAAATGTTGCCCAAGCAAAGTGGATTTTGTTCGCTCCTTGAGCCGTTGTAGGAGATGGACGGCCCAAGGTGGAAAGAGCAATGTTTACTTTGCGAAGTCCATGGATGACAGGTTTATAATTAAGCAAGTGACAAAAACCGAGTTGGATTCGTTCCAGGAATTTGCAGTTGAGTATTTCAAATACCTAAACGATTCCTTGGATTCAGGAAGTCCGACATGCCTAGCGAAAGTGCTTGGCATATTTCAGGTTAGTCTTTTAGCTTCTTGAGGAAAAAAATTTCATTGGTGCCTTAGGTTTCACAAATTTTACTTTGGTGACTTGATATTAAAATTCTCACGGTGATCTATGATAAACTACTGTTTTATCTAAATTAACGAAAATATTTAAAAAAAATTAGTGGGTTGTTGAAGTTAATATTAGGATAAATATTCATATTATTTTGACTAAACTAATTGATCATTTTTAAAACACAAATTCTAGAATAATTACTGCCCTTAAAAATGTAATTCATCCATCTTTAAACTTCCTACTTTGGAATCTTGCACCTTTTTGTCTGTTTTTCGTGGTCATTATGATTTCAGATTCCACATCTTTCCTCAACTTGTTTTTTTCCACCCCATAATGAACTTAACTTTATCTCAAAAGACCCAAATTACATACGAAGTTTTAATATATATTGAGAAAGTATTATTTAAATCTAATATTGGCTTGGTTACACTTGGTAATAATAGCTCAAACATGAGATCACCAAAGTGGCACTCAAGGCGCACTTAAATTGAGTTACCTCAAAACTTGAGAGTTTGTAGTTTGCTAATGTATGTGGTTGTGGAAATAGAGAGTGGTTGTGCTGATTCCTTCTTGTTTCTTGCATTTAAATTACAGGTCACTATAAAACATCTGAAAGGTGGACGTGAAACAAAAATGGATCTTATGGTCATGGAGAATCTCTTTTTCAATAGACGCATTTCCAGGGTTTATGATTTGAAAGGATCTTCACGATCTCGTTATAATACTGATAAAACAGGAGCGAACAAAGTGCTCCTTGATATGAATCTCCTAGAAACATTGAGGACCAATCCTATTTTTCTTGGAAGTAAGGCAAAAAGAAGACTGGAGCGAGCTGTTTGGAATGATACTTCATTTTTGGCTGTAAGTCTACTTTAATATTTGTTCTGATCTTTAACTCTTCTCTTCTTTTGTTTGTCAAATTACTGAATCATCGTAAAAAGGCATACATCAGTTTTTGCACTCGTATTTTGTTGTTTTTCTAAATTAGTTTAAAGCCATCTGAAACTGAGGGATTAGCTTAGAGCTAACAGTGAGTTGAGTGTCTGATTTTATCATTTGTGCAAGGCAGTTTTACAGGATAACTGTAAAACCATATGCTAATTAGCCAAATATTCCTAAAAGGGTATTGACTAAAATCTTTCCTTTCAATAAGGTTATTTTGGTAAATAATATGCAGTTTGAATATCTGTAAAACGGTCGTACAAGAGACTCTCTCTTTTGATAGTCCCTTCAGTATAAACTATAAAGCTGCCTTACACGGAACTTTCTCTTCCAATTCCATCGCATGCCAATGTTTGATCCATACACATCTTTCTTCAATGATAACTCCGGAATCTCCTAGTTAGAGTTTGCCTTTGTCATAGACTTTCTCACCTAGTTTCGTGGCATTCACTCACTGACTCACCAATAAAAGCAAGTCTCTCATATACTGACCCTTATGCATCTAATTTCAGTCTGTCGACGTCATGGATTACTCTTTACTAGTGGGTGTGGACGAGGAAAGAAAGGAGCTAGTGCTAGGGATAATTGATTTCATGAGGCAATATACATGGGACAAGCATCTGGAAACATGGGTGAAAGCTTCAGGACTGCTTGGCGGACCAAAGAACGTTTCACCCACTATCGTTTCCCCTAAACAGTACAAGCGAAGATTCAGAAAGGCAATGACAACCTACTTTCTGACGGTACCAGATCAATGGTCATCATGAGTTGGAAGTGTCGACGGTCATTGTTTTGGGTTTTTGCAAGTCATCTGGTGGTTTTTGTAATGCCAGGTAAGTTGACAGAAAGGGGAGCCATTCACTCCTTGATTTGAGCAAAAGACTCGTATTCTTGTGAGTTTAAAAGGGTGAAATTGTAGCCCGAAAGCATAGCGAATTGTTGCATATATTGAGTACACATCATGTGATGAAGTAATGAAGTATTGGTATTTGGTTGTGATCATGTGATCACGTGGGTATGTGGTGGTGTGAGGAGCGTTCTCACGTGAGACCGGATGCTGTAATGATAGTAACATTTCATCTCAATATTACCACAACGACATACAATAAGAATGCTAATACATGATTTATCTTATTACTTGAACAGTCCTTGAATCCAGATAGTATATTTCGCGAGGAGTTAACTTTGTTTAATGCACCATTAGGCATTAGGCGCCGAAGGAGATTGCTATGATTGTTATTACTTTATTCAGAACTAGTTTAGATCCCGCGCAATGAATGCGCGGTATTTATAGACGAATTCAGATTAAGTAGTATATTAGCGAGATTGTTACTTTTATTCAGTATTGAATTGATTCGAAAAGGATCCTTGGGTTGACAAGTTTAGCAAAACCGTACATTTAGCTTAACCTTTTCGGGAAAAAAAAAAGATGACGCTGGCAAAAAAAGATGTAGAGCAGTCCATCGCTAAACTTGGGATGTTGGAGTTAGGGCGGAACCAGGAATTAGTTACTACTAGGGCTAGATATATAACCGTAATAAAAAAAAAGGATATTCGAAATGAGTTGTTGGGGGCTAGTAAGGGGACCCACTTCTTTGGTCCGTAGTTATTTGTAAATTTCGAAATTGTAGTCGGAATTTCAGAATTATTTTGAGTTTATCATATAGCATTACTCGCCCGCCCGTTGAAAGTCTTTGACTCCATTTAACTTCAAATTCTCATTCCGCCGCTGATAATGAAGGTTTTATTTAAAAAAACGGTATTTATTTTCGCAGTACGTTTTTTACTCAATACAGTACTTATTGTACCAAACTTTCCATTTGTTTGCCCTTCACCAAAAAAACATTAAACCTAATTCTCTCTCCCTTCTCTCTAATACTGAAACCTTAACCATCTTCTAATAATTAATTCGTTAATCCTATATTACTTATTAATTTTAATATTTTTTGTAATTGTAATTTAGTTTTTTTTTAATTAGGGTTTAGGGTGTAAATTAATTAATGGGTATAAAAAATAGTAACGATGAAAGTACCAAACTTTCCCTCTTTTCTTCTCCAATATACGTGGTAGTGATTTGCGGGAAAGCTTCTTAATAATTTCAATCCCTAATTTGTTTCAATTTGATATTTCTGAAATTTCATCTATCTGTCTTTCAATCCCTTTTACTTTGATGGCTTTCATGGGATCAAACCCTCTTGAGGTATCCTCTTTTTCCCCTTCTTTGATTTAGAGTTTATTCCCCCAATTATTTTGAGCAATTTATGATCTTGAACTAAGATTAGGTTTTAACTTCATGTCTAATGACATAATTTTACTGGGTTTTCAGTGAAATGAATCTCGGCGACTATGCCGCCGTTGCCCCGCCACGCCGCTGTCGCACCAGGCACCACCACCACCACCGGCGGCCGACAACATATGCAAACCGATAAAATTTAATATTTGAGAAATAATTGAGATCAATTAACACTCCCTCCTATTCTATATTTTCTTCCCTATTTCCTAAAACGGATTATTCAGGTTTTCTTCCCCTTTCTATTTTTGGCAACAATTTACTCTTATTTTATTCATCCCTCTCTCCTATCATCAAACCCCACCAATTCTTTTTATCTTATTTTAATCCTAATTACTACTATCCCTCTACAATCCCCCAACCCCACATTTTCCTTTATCAATATAATAATCCCTCCCTTAATCTTTGTGCCCACTTGAAAGGGAAGAAAATACCGAATTGGAGGGAGTATAAATTAGTATGTTGACGTTAGAGTGAAAATATTAGAGAGAGGAGTTAGATAGGGAAAATGGGATGAGAAATGGAAGGGGTAAAATTGTCAACAGTGTATTGTGTTGAGTAAAATGTGTACTGCGAAAATTAGGACCCTAAAAAAAATGGGTGGTGCTCTTTCATGTACATGATTTACTTAATCATGTACATGAATGACCATTTTACCCCTTTCATTTTTACACTCTCATTTAGCATTTTTGTTCCAATCCAATAAATCCTCTCAAATTACTTGCGCCAACTACCGCCAATCAACCACCACCATAGTACAACCACCACGCACCAGCCTCCCCTGCCGCCCAAATCGGCCCCCTCCCCTGGATGTCCGTTCACTTGTCGGACAGATCGACTCAACGTCCCTTTCGTTTCGTGTTCCTGCATTTCATTCTACTGTCAATATACCCCCATCGTTTGCACCATGAAAAATATTGTAAAAAAGGAAGAACACAAAGCGAAGAGGTGATGTCAGATCTAGACAAAGTATAATAATAATCAAGATGTTGAAAATATCAAGATGCATCAGTCATTAAATTGTTCAGCAGCCAAAATGGTCTTTCGACCAATCTACCCCCTCCTCTACCATTCAGGCATTCATCCATCCATCCTAATCCTCATTAACACTAATTTTTATAAACCCTAATTTCATTAACTTAAATTAAATTTCCCTAATTTAATATTATTGATGCATAGTTAATAATTTAGAATCATTACTTGATCATTATGAGAACTAGCCTTCAAAATTGAATAATTTGACGGATTTGATTAATTTTGTAAAGAAAAGAATTAGAGAGTTTGTTAAATTTGTTTTTCGAAGGAGGGTAACATATGGAAAAGTAATGACAAAAAGTCTATGAAAGAGTAATTATTGTCCATGAAAAAGCAACTACGAAAAAAATTAGGCAAAACATAGAGTACAACAAATACAAATGCAAGATTCTTGGAATTAAATGTGATGGGTGGCCCACGTGACAAGTAAACCCAAAATCTAAGAAAATTTGCTGCGTTGTGATTCGAACAACAGATCAACTAGTTAGTTTAACCTTTAAATGACATAAAGATTTACCACCAAACCCAATGCATTATACTTTCTTTATGCGCTACTAAATTATATTTCTTCCAAAATTATCTAAGGCTATAACCCTAGTAAAAGAGGGCTAGTTCCGTCCCTGGTTGGAGCATACACTTTGCTAGACGATGTTAACTGTATGACTTGTATGTGTGAGTATGGTTGAAATATGATGCAATTCACAAAGAATCAGCCATTGGCGCGTATGAGAATTCAAAAGAGGAGGGAATATTAGACTTGATGATCAAGGAAACTAATCACATGAATAACTATGAGGGAAGGGTGAGTCATCAAAGATTAATCACTAAGGAATCTTTAACCAGCTGAGGATAAGATTATCGATGTTGGAACACATGGTACCAACACTTCACATTTGTCTTCTTATGACAATTAGTTATGGAATACTATGCATTAGCTGGTTAATTATGCAGTATAAGTAGCTAAGTATGTAATCAATGGATATTATGAATGAAAATCCTATTTCGTTGTCTTAGTTCTCTAAATGTTTATTTTGGGATAGAAACCAAGCAACCTTTCTATTTTCATTGCTTCATTTCTGCCTTTGTTAGTAAAGCTTATCAATTGCCCTAAATTGATCAACTTTATTCATATTTTCTCAGAATTACATCATCAATTTACCAGTACTTTACATTTCTTTATCGTATTTCATTATAAATAGTGCAAGTAACATCATTTGGTTATCAGAGCGTGCTAACAAACCATCACCAAAAATTAGAGAAAACTTGAGAAAAAATCCTAAAAAAAAACAAAAATATTTAACTCTTTTTTTTTTATCTTTATCCAAAAAATACAAAAATTTCTAAAGCATAAACAACAAAGAGAAAAACCGTCATGGGAGATCAGGAAATTAAGGAGGAGGTCCAACAACTTAGGGATCAGGTAGCAACTTTGGTAAGACACTCTCAACTTTATCCTTACAGTCCAGAAGAACTTCAATGACCTTAACTCTATGGTAAGATCTCCCATCATTAAGTTTCCAACCGTTAATGGTACGGTATTGATTGAGGATTGGGTGTTTAAATACACTCAGTTCTTTTCTGTGACTGAAGTGGATACTATCATGAAGGTAACTTATGCTGGAATGCATTTAGAACCTAAGGCTTTGGCTTGGTACCAAGCTTTTAATAAAAACAAGACTTGTACCACCCCCTTAGGATGGGAAGAGTAAAAGGAGGCTATTAAGGCTAAGTTTCGGAATGAACATAAGGATCCTATGACTGAGATGTTGGTACTAAAACAGTATGGTTATGTGCAAAGTTATCATGATGCTTTTGATATTTTACTCAGTAAACTTGATTTACAACCTGATTATGCCTTGAGTTGTTTTCTTAATGGTCTAGCTGATAACATAACTGTGATGGTGAAGATGCTAAAGCCTAAAACAATCCCTGAAGCATATGGGTTAGCAAAATTGCAGGAAACAACCCTTTCTTTATAATTTAAACCTACATATAAAAACAACCTCTCTTATCATAACTCTTCTAAATCACCCTTGTTACCATCTCCTACAAAAACCACTCAGTTACCAAAACCACCTTTTATTCCATACAAAAAAACCTTTTAATAAACTAACAGACCTGAAACCACCGCCAAAGTATAGGCCGTTTAATGTTGAGATGGAGGAAAAGAAGGCTAAAGGCTTGTGTTTTTACTGTGATGAGAGGTTTACAACTCAACATGTGTGCAAAAACAAAAGGCAACTTTTCGTGTTGGAACAAAAGTGGAGGAGGAGGAGGAGGAGGAGGAAGAGATTAGGGAGCTTGAGGAAGAGGATGAACCTCAGATTGCACAAATCTCTATTCAAGCCTTGGCTGGTGCAGGAAAATTCCACTGTCAAACAATGATAATCCTTGGACAGATTGGGAGAAAAACATTGAGTATCCTTATAGACAGTGACAAATTATATAACTTCCTTGATGGAGGTGTAGCCAGGAGGTTGGGCTTACAGATGGAATACATTCCTAGCTTTAACATTGCAGTGGCCAATGGAGCAGGTTTATAACTTCCCATATTATTCATAGGCTCAAATGGAAAATTAGGAATACTGATTTTGAGGCAAATTTTTATGTAATACCCTTGGGAAGTTGTGATGCAATGTTGGGCATACAATGGTTAGAAACTGTTCTGTATGGATTTTGCACAAAGCTAAATCAGGTCAGGGTTATGTCTGACAGGGTCAACTAGCTCTAATAATCTGTACTGAATGTTTGACAGACTAAGAAATATTAAATGTAAAGCGAATAAATTAAGTAATAAGACAAACCATTTTGTACGTGGAAAACCCTTGAATGGGAACAAACCACAGGCACCAAGCCAGGAGAGGATTTTACCATGTATGTTGAGAGTTTCAATATAACGAGCACAATAGCATGTATTTTATCTAAGTATCACTGTATTATAGGTTGATTAATATGTGATTATGTTGCAACGTGTTGTGATGCCTTGAAATGATCTTGTCAGCTTCCTTTTATAGCTCGACTTGAACGGTCCCATAATCATCACCATTATGTGTAATATTTCTATTAATGACGCCATTAATTGCCCTTCCACAAGCTTAATTACTCACTTAATTGCAGAATCTTTATGAGATAATCTCCTCCATTAATGCTCTTTAATTGGCCTAATAATACTGAAAATATCCTTGTAGAATTATCTTAGACATTGTCAAATATTGTCCTTATATTCGACTAATTTCCTCTCTTTGCCTAGCGCCATTCTTGATCTACCCTGGCCTTTTTTGTACTCTGATAACCAGGTCAAGTTAGGAAGTTACCCTGAAATATCAGTGGAGAATCCAGGCCTAACAATTGCCCCTTATCTCCTCATTATCGCTGGGTCAGGCCAGTAATGAGGAGATAACCTTCAACTTAAGGAACTGATTTATGACCGTTTAAATGAAGCCCAATCATTTTCACAACGGCTAGATGCAGTTGTAATGCGACAAGTGGTTATTTACTACCGCCTTTTCAATAATTACACTGCCACTTGCAGTTAAAACCCTAGTTTTCACCGTCTATAAATTAACTTTCACTTTTCCAACTACCCTTCAACCAAAAATCGATCGTTGCTCTGTAAAAACTTCCTTGCTTCTTCGATCTTCATCTTCCTGCTTTAACCCCTCAAAAATCTCCAGAAATATTGAACCATGGTTGGAAAAAAAAATCAACTAGGGGCGCCGTGACTCCTGGTGCAACTCCTGCCGAAACTATCTCGGAGAATCAACCAATATCTTCAGAAAATCAATCATCTTCTTCAAAAAACCCTTCTGCTCCTTCTCTTGAGATGGTATCAATCTTTTACAAGAATTTCGAGTTTAAGCCTACCAAGGCTTTGAACGATCAACAGTCCTTCCCTAATCGTCTCAAACCCAAGTTTGAGAAATATTTGAAGGAGAAGGGCATCATCCCTGCTGATGTCGAAGTTTGGATCCATGAGGATTCTCCGATTAGGGCCGACTGGTCCTGCCCTGGTTGGTTCTGCATCCATGACTGGGCGTTCAGGGCTAGTTTTAAGCTTCCTCTCTCTCCTTTGATGATTGAAGTAATCAAGGACATCGGAGTTCCTCCTTACCAACTTATGCCGATGATCTGGAAGGTAGTCTATTCTATTGAATTTTTATGCCACAAGCATAATTTGACTTTCTCCTTGAAGGATTTGAAGGCCTGCTATTCTCTGAGGACTAATAGTCTAGGAAGGATTGGTTTCAAGTCCAGGCCGTCAACCACTCCCTTAATCAGTAATCTGGACATTGGCTATGACAAAAATTGGGATGCCGGGTATATGTTTATCAGGACTAATTCTATTGGTCCTGAACTGGCGTATCTGAACTATGAAGCCTGTGTTGCTAGTAGGCGTACTTACTTTTTTCCTTCTTTTCTCCTGTAAACACATTGTTAGATTGAAATAAAACCTTAATAGTTAAATAAAGTGTACCTTATATTTGCAGTGGATGATTGGATACCCAACATTGAGTATCCTTCTGAAAAGGTTACTGCTTTTCTTGTTATTCCTGCCACTGAGAGGACGTGGCCGTTTTGCTGTGGGGCGGATTGTTTTCCTCGTTTCCTAAAGGCTGAAGGTGCTCCCAAGGTGCCCAGGCCTGTTAAAGCTATTGGTGCCTTAGTTTATGGCAGTAAGATGCCATGTTGCATACTTCTTTTCTTTTTCATTATCGATTTTTCTTTCTCATGACAAGCTGTCTTTATTGCTAATATAGTGTCTCATGTTGTAGCTACTAGATCATCCACCAGGCTTGCCAGGAATGGCATGACAGATCTTAATGCCAGGCTTGCCAGAGTCAAGGAAGAGGGTTCCCACAGTAGTGGTGGGACTGATGCTGTTATTGACTTGACTGATCCGCCTGCTACATCTGCTGCTCCTGATACTCCGGTTGTTCCTGCCCCAGTAAGTTCAGCAGCCCAAAAGAGGAAATAGAAGGAGGCTGACATTCCTACCCTTGTTAGGGAGGTTAAGGCCAAGATGGCTAATTTAGATGCTGCCAGGGAGAAGGAAAAAAATCATGCTGCTTCCAACTCTGCTTCAATGCTGTTAATGGACCCCATTGAGACTTTCACCAAGGCTGTTGCTGCGACGGATCATGTCGTTGGTCTCTTGGTAAACGCCCATGGGTCTATGCAGGAGGTACTTATCTTACTATGGTTTTATTATTTCTTATTATGGGGTGTTCTTTTTTATTATATCTAATACTTTACTTGTTCTTCAGGGTGCAACAACCTTCATTGTCAATGTTTATAGGCTACCTCATTGGTGGCCATAATTGATCTTGACATCTGATTCTGATAAGATGAGGTCTGAGCTTAGCTTTGCCCAAGGAGATCTGGTTGCTGTTAAGGCTAGTTTGGCACGGGTGCAGGCTGAGCTTGATGCTGCCAAAGCTGAGGTTCACTACAAAAAAAAAAAAACACGGGAAACTGACGGATTTCCTGACGGAAAAACACGTCCGTAAGGAAAAAATGGAAAGTGACGGAATTCTGACGACTTTTCCGTCAGGATTCTCTTACTGGCGGAATTTCCGTCAAAAACCGTCAGTAAGTGTTGGCGCGTTGACAAAGTCAATGGCGATAAAATTTACTGACGGAAATTCCGTTAGTAAAGTCAATTTTCTCATTGACTTTACTGACGGAATTTCCGTCAGAAACTCCTCTCCTATGATGCTTGAAACTCAAATAATTGAGAGGGCAATCTGACGGAATTTCAGTCAGTAATATTGTCAATACTGTCGGTTTTTCCGTCAGTAAAAGTCAATATTTTGACTTTTACTGACAGTTTTCCGTCAGTAACTCCTTTTGAAATGCTGTCAGATATCACATAATTGAGAGAGGTGTTACAGAAAAACTGTCAGGAACCCGTGTTTTTACCAAATCCTGACGGAATTTCCGTCAGGAATTTTTCCCGACATAAAAAAAACACGCGACAACTTCTCTCTACCCTTTGACATAATTTTCCCCAAATCAATTAAATCCTAACCCTAACCTCCCAAACCCGACACCACCATCACCCTCATTTCCTCCGGTGACCACCACCACCACCGCGCCGCCGCCGCCGCCTGACGCCGCCTCTTTCTCCTTCCTCTTCGTTAGTTAATTAGGTATTTTTTAATCTCTTTTGAATTAATTTTTTTTAATTAGTTTAATTGATTTAGGATAAAAGCCGTTATCTTAATTGACCCTAGGATAGTAGCCATATAATATGTTATTCTTGTTGGTAGAATATTGTTATTGATGACGATGTTAGAATGTTTGAGTTAGTGAAAATGCTAGATTTTTTAAGCT
>VHZZ01000468.1:67734-80789 GCA_009801015.1 Silene noctiflora | reverse complement strand
TGTCCATCGCAAAATCCATCGCAAATCACTAATTAGCGACTGATTTTTGTTCCCTCGCAAAATATCTGTAGCTACGGCTTGTTCTTTTTGTAGTGGACGGTAATTGCTTTCTTCAATAAACTGGAGTGGCAGTTGTGTGCACCTATAGATCCCTGAGTCGTCATGGTCTTGTGATCTTTCACGATGAATGCTGGGTTCATCCTTCCTCCCAAAGTAAGGGATGGTTGATTCAAGCGTTATATCTCTGCGAAGATTGAAGTTATCTCTCCTACCCCCGACTACTTGTTTGGCAAGTGGGGTCCTGTAGAAGGTAGCTTTTGACGTCTTCCTCTTTGGCCCTTTTTTGATATCATCGTTCTTACTTGCGTTTCCTTGAAGAACTGCCGCAACCAACTCCCACGAAGGATCTTTCTGCGGTTCCTCGTCCGCTCAGCGTCTCTGCTAAAACTAGGACTTAACCTCCCCTTCTCGCAGCTCAACCTTCTAGGCCTTCCTCAAATCCACTCAACGTAGATGGCGAAGAAGGGGATCAGGAAGTACACGAGGGCAATGAGGAAAGAACTCCTGCTAGCCTAGAAGAAGGCCCTGAGGTGGAACCATAATTTTCTGCTGGTAATGTTCTTTATGTACTTTGTTCTTCCTGTTCCAACGGAATGTCGTTATGTTATCGGCGTTGTGACACTTATTCAAGGAAAAAACCTTTTTCTCTTTTGATTCCGTTTTGGAGAGGAAGAAAAGGAAACTCTTATTTTCCTCTTCTTAACCTTGTTGGGGAGGGAAAATAATCCTCTTGATTCTGCAGGATGCTGGTACTTTTCTGTTGGAACGCGTTGTTACTGCTCTGCCGGAACGAGTATGTCTATGCTGTGCTTCTTGGATAATATCCTGAACTCCTCCCCTATAGTTTGTACCCCCTGAATTATGGTACTCTGATCTGCTCGTTCTCGTTGTTTCATATCCTGCTCTTCCACCTGATTTTTGTCTTCCTGTTCCTGCTGGTCTGGAAGTAGGTTAACGTAGGTATCCAGGTGGAATCCTAACTTTCTTCTGTCGTTGATGAGAGAAGGACCGCCCAGGTTCAGCTAGCACAACCACAGGGTCAACGGGTACAAGCTCAGGATACCAACTCATCTCTTACTGATAGTCTTGTATTTGTTGAGGACCAGGCGCAAACCCTGAAGAAAATGCTCCTGGATGCCCCTGCTATATGCCACTTGGGAATCCAAGATCAAGCGTATCCAGGAGTTTCAGGCTGAGGATCACACCGCTTGGGACTTGAAACAGGAGGAGAGGCAATTTGATGAGGCTTTCTCCGGCAAACCGGAATTCAGCGTTATCAATGACCTGATGGCATGGGAGATGGGATCCCATTCTGTGGACACAGGCCTCCACGCTGGAGGGGTAGTGCCTGCTGAGGAGGTCGTCTTTGATTCCGCTACCACTTCCGATCCTGTAGAGCCTCCTCCTGGTTCCTTCCGGCTTTCTACGGTGCTCCTTGTCTGGAGGTAAGTGCAGCAGGTGTTCTGCAGACGTCAGCCTTCAAGTTCGTATAAGAAGACTCTTTTGTTAGGCAGACTCCAGGTAGAGGTAGATTCCAACTCGTGGATGTTGGGGATGCTGATTACTAGATGGTAGAAGCTAGGTTCCAGTTAGTAGAATGTGGATGCTGATGGACGCTGGGGTCCAGCTGGTGAACTCTAGGTTCCAGCAGACTTTTTTGTTTTGATCGCTAACGGTGATTCTGGTGGTGAGAACCTTGAGCGAGCTTGCTCAAGCAGTAATTATGTTGGTGACACCTGATAAATGATAGTGATGGAGCATGTGTGTATCTGTGAACAATTCAACTTTGTTATGGTCTGCACCTACGAGGGTGTAGACGAACTTTCGTGTTATAGCTTTCAGTTCTGTTCGTAATGTTTCTCGAGTACTTAGTGTTCATCGTTTGTAGCGCGCTTTTGTGAATATTTTGTCGTGTATGCACTGTTTGTTGACCATCTTTTCGTACTGTTTTGTTGAGGTGACTATGGTGGTATTGGAGTTTTTTTTGTCCTGACGGGACGCCGAAGTTCCTTCGTCGACCACGCGCACGATGTACTTCCTGCAGGAGGAACATTTTGCTAGTCCCAATTTCTATTGGACTGCTGGGGATTAATTGCCAACTAAAAAATGCACCCTAATCATCTCGAAAAAGGAAACCAAATTTATTAAAATACCGAGGGAGCAAATTACAAATGAGAAAGTTTTCCAAGAGCGCAAATTGTGCTTCCTGAGGTAGTACATTCCAATTTTAGAAAAAATAAAACATCTTTTAATTCGGTCCCTTTGAAAAGACATCCAAAAGACGCAACTCCCTCGTTTGTCCCATCAGTGCCCCCTATTAAGACAACATTGTGGGATGAAGAATAAAAAAATTTACAAGGAGAGTCTTAAGAGTACGTTTAAAGTTGCCATCCCCTTAGCAGTACCTGATAGGTCCTGGGTGGCTAGCACGTGAGTACTGAACGTGGTACCTTGTCAGGTGGACAGTGTTCACTCTGGAGCCGAACTTTCAGGATTCTGGTCCGTTCACTCTGGAGCTGAGATTTCAGGAGTCTGGTCCGTAGCTCCAGCGGGTGGATTCTGGGCGCAGTACCCCCTCTTTAGTTGTTGCATGACAAAGTTAGTTACATGAGGTTGCCTCTTGTACCAGTTGTACCTGTACAGATTTACAAATTTTGTACCTGCTGAGGGAGGATCCTGACTGAAGGAGCTCAAATGTAWTATTTCTTCAGGTGGACAATGTTCCACGGCTTATGTATGAGCTTCCCTTCCATGGTCATGAGTTTATACGCTCCATTACCCACCACGCTTTCTACTTGATATGGCCTTTCCTAGTTGTAGGCGAATTTTCCTGCTCGATTATTCTTGGTGTTCTGGAAAACCTTCCTGAGCACCAGATCCCCTACCTACAAGGTTATGATCCTCATGTTCTCATTGTAACTCCTAGAAGCAGTCTGCTTGTAGGATGCCATCCTGATCCAGGCACTAGCTCTGTTGGCTGATGGTTAACTAGTGCATGCCTCTGGCAGGCGTCGTACCTCTTCATATGTTCCATAGCGTCCTTGCGCATAGTTGGCCAGAAGTATCCCTGCCTGAGTGCCTTATTGGATAGGCTCCTGCCCCCTGCATGATTTCCACATTCCCTACTGTGGATGCCATGTATAACAGCCTGTGCCTCTTGACTGCTCAGGCATCGCAGGTATGGACCGACTAAGGACTTCCTGAATAATACGTCATCAATCAATATGAACCTGGAGGCTTTCATCATAAAACTTCGTACTTCCTTTTTGTCAGAGGAGAGTACGTCATTGCGTAACCAAGGATAGTACGTCTGTCGCCAGTCAGGCGGAGCATCCAAGGTGTCAGTAGTGCTCACAACTTTTTCTTCCTGCGTCCATGGTGTGTATGTTTCACCGTCAATGGTTTCTTTCTTGCGAACAGCAGGCTCCAACACATATATGATAGGAATCGTTGAGATATCCCTTGGTTTGAATGTGGCTCCCAGGGTGGCTAGTGCATCAGCCTCAACTTTCTGGTCCCTGGGATTTGCTTTAAAAGTGGTGGTGAAACATGGTTTCAGCTCTTTTTCTACCTTGAGGTAGGCTGCCATCTTTGAGTCTCTGGCGGCATAAACATCGTTTACGCGATTTACGATGAGTTGTGAATCACTGAACACGTCTATGTGCCTCACATGAAAGTCCAAAGCCGGTTGTAGGCCTATGATGAGGGCCTTGTACTCTGCTTCGTTGTTGGTGGCTCTAAACTCGCATCGTACTGCCTGTACGATATTTTCCCTCTAAGGGGAACGGAGGACCAGACCTACCCCCGTTCCTCTCATGTTGGAGGCCCCATTAACGTAAAGTACCCACCGTTGGTCACCTTTATCCTCTGTTAGGGACAACACGTCATTGTCGGCCTCTTGCTAGAGTGTTGTATTGAAATCTGAGACGAAGTCAGCCAATGCTTGCGATTTTATTGCTGTTCGAGGCTCAAATTTCAGATCATACCCGGTCAGGTGGATTGACCACTTGGTCATTTTCCCTGACAGTTCTGATTTCCTCATTACGGCTTTCAAGGGATAACTAGTGACTACTGAGATGGTATGTGATTCAAAGTAGGGACGCAGCTTATGGGAAGTGGTGACAAGAGCCAAAATAAGTTTTACAAGTGAGGAGTACCTGGTCTCTGTAGGAAGCATAGACTTACTGATGTAGTATACTGGCTTTTGTGCACCCTCATGCTCCTGAACTAGCACTGCGTTGACTGTCGCCTCTGTCACTAACAGGTACAGGTATAGGGGCTCTCCTGGCTCAGGCTTGGAAAGTAATGGTGATGTCTTGAGGTAACTTTTAAGCTCCTTAAGGGCCTTCTCATGCTCTGCTGTCCACTCGAATCTTTCACTCTTCCTCAGCATGTCATAGAACAATCGACACCTTTCTGAGGATTTTGAGATGAACCTGCTCAGAGTGGCCACCCTCCCTGTCAGTCTTTGGACGTCCTTTGGCTTCTGAGGGGACTCAAGCTAGAGCACCGCCTTGATCTGCTATGTGCTTGCTTCAATCCCCCTCTAGGTGACCAAGTACCCTAGGAATTTTTCGGAGGAAACTCCAAATGTGCACTTCAGGGGGTTCAGCTTCATGTTGTACTCCCTGAGTATGTCGAATGTATTGGCAAGGTGTGCCATGTGCTGTTCTTCCTGCTTGGATTTGATCACCATATCGTCTATATATACTTCCATTGTTTTGCCAATTTCATTTTTGAACATTTTATTGACCAACCGCTGGTAAGTTGAATCGGCGTTTTTTAACCCAAATGGCATCACGCTGTAGCAACACATACCTCTTTCAGATCTGAAGGCTGTCTTTTCCTGATCTTCCGGGTGCATCTTAATTTGATTGTAGCCACTCCATGCATCCAGGAAGGTAAGCATTTCGTGGCCTGTTGTGGCGTCCACCATAGCGTCTATGTGTGGTAGGGGGAACAGATCTTTTAGGCATGCTTTATTCAAATCGTTATAGTCCACGCATACCCTCCACTTGTTGTTCTTTTTGGGCACGACCACCACGTTGGACAACCACTCTGGGTACTTGACCTCCCTAATCTTTCCAGCTGCCAGCAGGTTATCTACCTCCTGGTTAATTACTGCGTTTCTTTCTGGAGCGAACTTCCGTCTCTTTTGTTGTACTGGCTGGTAGCTGGCATTGACATTCAGTCGGTGCGTTATGATGCTCGGGTCAATGCCTGTCATATCTTCGTGTGATCAAGCAAAGCAATCCATGTTAGCACGTAAGAACTCAAGTAAAGACTGGCGGATGCTACCTGTACAATCAAAACCTATTAGCACGGTTCGTTCTGGGTGTTGTACGTCCAGGTTGACTTCAACTTTTTGCTTGAAGAGGCTCCACGTACTCCCTCTGGATGTACAACTTCTGTAATTGTTATGCTGGCGAATTGTTGGAGAGGCATCTGCCCCCTTGCATGACTTTCGCAGCTCCGCTGTGGAGGTCATGCAAAATAGTCTGAGTCCTAACTGTCTTTCTCCAGCTGAGGAGGAATTTGCGATATCACAGGCAGGCTGCAAAGTGCCATTGGTATCGGCAGTTACTATATGTTGGTTAACTTTCAGGCGTTCCTCATGTCTGCTTGTTGGAAGCTTATCACTTCTGTTCATCCTTGGTGCTATAGGTTTGTCCTGTAGGGAGTGAATCTGCAAGTACGATGACAACTTCAGAAGGGAGAGCGACCTGCCCTGCAGGCAGAAAAATTTCTGCAGGTAGAACAGAACGATTTCTGTAGGAATAGTGATTTATTCTGCAGGAGGAACGACTTGTTCTGCAGGAAGAGTTACATGTTTTGCATGAAGGGTGCTCTGCTCTGCAGCCTGAGCGACCACGTGCTGCTTAAACATGCCCGCTGCCAGTAGGGTGATCTCGTGTACGTCCTGCAAGAGATCTGTTGCTAAAGTTGGACATTGGCATAGCCAACCGCTCTCCGACGCTCAAGTCAGTAATTGTCCAAAATATGAAAAAAGTAATGAAATTATGAAATTTCGAGCTACCTCAGGTGTAGCATGCATGCCCACGAATACGAGTCTTCTTTGAGCCTAATTGTCGCCATTGCCCTTACTTGCACATGCGGAATTCTATTATCTTCTGTTTATACTTGTTAATGTGGTCATTGGGATCAGTGGTACCATCATACAACATCATTTCAGGAGGAACAAATTGCTTCTGCACTTCCACCAATGTAATGGTGTCAACGAAGGGAGAGTATGCATAACTGCCTGGTGTTGATATTTCCATCGGGCGCGGCATCCCAGGTATCTCGCTAAGCATTGATCTCATTTTCTAAAATTGTTCTTCCACCATACTACTTGTTCCTGCAGGTGGGCTATGCACAGGCAGAACGAAGCCAATGAGATTACCTCCTTACGTTGTTCCTACAAGGGTCTGCTCCATGGAGTAGGGTTGGCTAGCGAAGCTACTGGGCAGAGGGATGACATTGATGATGGATCTGTACTGCTCAACCGGTACCTGCTGGCTGGTGGTACCTGTACTAGAGAAGGAGTTAGTCCCAAGGAAAGTACTAGCCAAGATGTTACCTAAGGTAGCCTGCGGGCTGGTCGGCATGAGAGAGTAGTTAGGTGCTTGGGCTTCAAGATCTATCCTGGTGACCAACTCCAGAGGAACCTGTCATCTTGGTCCTACTCCCGCTGCTGACTCCTGCAAGAAGGTTGCTGAAACCACTGCCTGGATATTCTGCTGGATGGGGGCTAAATGAGGTGGTTACCATGGCTGTTATCCTTGCTTTCAAGATGGTATGCAAGGTATGTGGAGGAGTTGGGACTGAGTGTTCCAAGCTTCTTCCAGATAGGCCGCTCTAGACCTGCACGCCTGCGCTGAACATTCCTGGTGGTCCACCTCCTGCTGGTACAGTGTGAGTGGTTTCTGATAAGCTGGTCATTTCTATTCTGGCAGAGTCTGGAGTAATTCTGGAGGAACTTTGACAACCAGACCTGCTACAGAACGCTGGAGAAACTTTGGAGACTGGATCTACTGCGGAACTCTAGAGGAACACTGGCGGCCTGATCTAGAAACTGCAGAACTCTGGTGCACTCTGGAAGAACGGCGACGACCTGATCTACTGTAGAACTCTGGAGGAACGCTGGCTACCTGATCTTCTGCAGAACTCTAGAGGAACTACGGAGTAACGCTAGCGACCTGATCTCCTGCAAAACTCTAGAGGAACTCTGCAGGAATTATGACAGCCAAGCCTCTGGGAGTCTCTGAAAGGAACTTTAGAGAAATTCTAAGATTTCTAGGAGACACTGTCGTGGACGATTGACTCGAAAGATAACTTGGCTATAGAAATCGATCACTATGCCCCACGGTGGGCGCCAAATTGTTTTAGCCAAAAATTGACCAACCTTTATTATATTATTTATGATGGGTCAAAGCGATCTACTCTTTTTAGCCTCGAAACCGGGGGTTAATTTATATGTGATTTATGACGAAAAACGGATGAAAAAGTGAGCGAAAATAACGACGGAAACAAAGTAAAGAAATAATGACACAAGGGATTGGTGACGCGGAAAACCCAATGTGGGAAAAACCGCGGGGGGAGTCGGTATCCCGCCAATATATGCACTATAACTGTTTGTGGATGCTGAGGGGAACAACGTCGAATGTAAACTTTGGAAGAAAATACAATGATATGACTAAGCTAAGTAAATGATCATGAGTTGTGAGTGATTGTGAGTGAGTGTTGTTGGGATTGTTCGCTGCTTCACTTCAATTGTGGTATTTATAGGCTTTCTCCTGAATAGGATCTTCTTTAGAATATTCCTCCCCATGCTACTCAACTGCCCTATTTTTATGGGAGTTGTTATGTTGACTGTTGACTGAGTCCTCGTTCCTTCTCTGCGGGTATCTTGTTCCTTCTCTGCAGGTACCAAGGTTATTCCCTTTTGCAAGTTGTACCCACGATCGTTGTTGGCCCAACAATGGACTTGACCCAGCCTATTTCTTATGCTGAGATATTTATGTGCCATGTTAGCAATCCTAGCCTTTGTCCTGGATCCAATCAGATGTCGCCACGTCGGCAAGTAAATGTGTGGTAGATATTTACCCAAACATCATGCACAACCCAATTGATGGGGGAAGGGACGAGGGGAAGGGGAACACCAAATCAAGTGCATGCACGACCAAATTAAACCATAACCAGCGACCGACACACTGGGGACATGCAAACCTCGACCGATGGGGGAAGAGGCGAGGGGAGAGGAAACACCAAATCAAGAGCATGCACAAACAAACCAATCGTCATAGACACACCATCCAACTGATTTGACTATCGACTACTCCAGACATCCACGACATACCAGAAAAGGTGGGGGGAAGGGCGAGGGAAAGGGAACACCTCCTCGGCAGAGCTAGACAACGAAAAAGGCGGAGACAGAAGACAACTTGCAGCCACAATAATGAAACCTGGAATACGACGATATGAAACGATGGATCTTGAATATAGACGGGAAGATGACAAAAAAGTCACTGTTTGGGTAAATTTCAAAACACACATTTACTTGCCAACGTGGCGACATCTCATTGGACCGAGGACAAAGGCTAGGATTGCTGACATGGCAAATAAATATTTCAGCATAAGAAATGGGCTGGTTCAAGTCCATTGTTGGGCCAACAACGATCGTGGGTACAACTTGCAAAAGGGAATAACCTTGGTACCTGCAGAGAAGGAACAAGATACCTGTAGAGAAGGAACAAGGTACCTGCTGAGAAGGAACGAGGACTCAGTCAGCAGTCAACGCAACAACCCCCATAAAAATAGGGCAGTTGAGCAGCATGGGGAGGAATATTCTAAAGAGGAGCATATTCAGGAGAAATACTATAAATACCACAACTGAAGTGAAGCAAAGGGATCATTCCAATAACACACACTCACAATCACTCACATTGAAGATTATTTACTTAGCTTTAGCGACAGCATTGTATTTTCCTTTGAAGTTTTACCTTCGCCATTGTTCATCCTCGGTGCCCACGAACAGTTATAGTGCATGCATTGGCGGGATACCGACTCCTCCCGCGGTTTTTCCCACATTCGGGTTTTCCGCGTAACCAATCCCTTGTGTCATTATTTCTTTACTTTGCTTTTACTTTGTTTCCAACGTTATTTTCGCTTACTTCTTCATCTGTTTTTCGTCATAAATCACATATAAATTAACTCCACGTTTTAAGGCTAAAAAGAGTAGATCTCTTTGACCCACTATAAACAATATAATAAAGTTTGTTCAATTTTTGGGTAAAACAATTTGGCGCCCACCGTGGGGCATAGTGATCGATTTCTATATCCAAGTTACCTTTCGAGTCAATCGTTCACCACCGTGTCTCCTAGAAATCTCAGAATTCCTTTGAAGTTCCCTCTAGAGACTCCCGTAGCCTTGGTTATCATAATTCCTGCAGAGTTCCTCTAGAGTTCTGAAGGAGATCAGGTCGCCAGCGTTGCTCTAGAGTTCCGCAGGAGATCAGGTCGTCAGTGTTCCTCCAGAGTTCTACAGTAGATCAGGTCGTCAGTGTCCTTCCAGAGTGCTCTAGAGTTCTGCAGTTGCTAGATCAGATAGCCAGTGTTCCTCTAGAGTTCTGCAGTAGATCTAGTCTCCAAAGTTCCTCCAGCGTTCTGCAGAGGTGGACCAGCAGGAATGTTCAGCGCATGCGTGTAGGTCCAGAGCAGCCTATCTGGAAGAAGCTTGGAACACTCAGGCCTAACTCCACTAGATACCTTGCAGACCATCTTGAGAGGGATGAGCACCCTGCACAAAGCCATTGAGGACCTGCAGAAGGACAACTTAGACATGAAAGCAAGGATAGCAGCCATGGTACCCCCTCATCCAACGCCTATCCAGCAGAATATCTAGGCAGTGGTTCCAGCAACCTACTCGCAGGAGTCAGCAGCAGGTGTAGGACCAAGACAATAGGTTCCCCTAGAGATGGTTGATAGGATAGATCTTGAAGCCCAAGCACATAACTACTCTCTCATGCCGACCAGCCCGCAGGCTACCTTAGGTAACATCTTGTCTGGTGCTTCCCTTGGGACTAACTTCTTCTCTAGTATAGGTACCACCAGCCAGCAAGTACCGGTTGAGCAGTACAGATCTATTATCAATGTCACCCCTCTGCCCAGTGGCTTCACTAGCCAACCCTACTCCGTAGAGCAGACCCTTGTAGGAGTAGTGTTAGGAGGTAATCTCGTTGGCTTCGTTCCGCCTGTGCCTAACCCACCTGCAGGAATAGGTAGTCTGGTAGAACAACAACTTCAAGAAATCAGAGCAATGCTTAACAAGATACCCGGGATGCCGCACCCGATGGAAATATCAACACCAAACAGTTATGCATACTCTCCCTTCGTTTTCACCATTACATTTGTTGAAGTACCAAAGCAATTTTTTCCTCCTGAAATGGTGTTGTATGAGTGTACTACTGATCCCAATGACCACAATAACAAGTACAAGCAGAAGATGATAGAATTTCGCATGTGCAAGTAAGGGCAATGGCGACAATTAGGCTCAAAGAAGACTCATATTCGTAGGCATGCATGCTACACCTGAGGTAGCTCGAAATTTCATAATTTCATTACTTATTTCATATTTCGGATAGTTATTGACTTGAGCGTCGGAGGGTTGTTGGCTATGCCAACGACCAACCCTAGCAACAAATCTTTTGCATGATGTACACGAGATCACCCTGCTGGCAGCGGGCATGCTTAAGCATCACGTGATCGCTCAGGCTGCAGAGCATAACACCCTTCATGCAAAACATGTCACTCTTCCTGCAGAACAAGTCGTTCCACCTGCAGAACAAATCACTATTCCTGCAGAAATCTTTCTGCCTACAGGGAAGGTCACTCTCCCTACTAAAGTTGTCATCGTACTTGCAAATTCAGTAAGTTACTCTATCAGCAGATCCAAGAGGTAACCATGCCAGATGTCCAAGCAAACCCATTAATGGTTTGGGGGAAATTCGATCAACGTACTACCTGTACGTAAACTTCATAACACCCTAGAGGTCTAAGAGATATGGACAGTTCGAATGCTACAAACCACATCCCTGCAGATATTCCTTTCAATCAAGTCCAATACACTCACAAGTCAACCAGGCCCTAAGGAACCAGAATAAGTAGGCAGATGCGCTGGTCATCCTGGGGGCAATATTCAAATCAAGTTGTTGCATCGCAGCTCCTTGCAGGACATACCTGTAGCACCAAGGACGAACAGAAGTGATAGGCTTACAACAAGAAGACATGAGGAACGCCTGAAAGTTAACCAACATATAGTAACTGAAGAAACTAATGACACTTTGCAGCCTGCCTGTGATATCACAAGTTCCTCCTCAGCAGGAGAAAGACGGTTAGGACTCAGACTATTTTGCATGACCTCCACAGCGGAGCTGTGAAAGTCATGCAAGGGGGCAGATGCCTCTCCAACAATTCGCCAGTAGGCATTTACAATCCCCCTGAAGGGAGTGCAATCCCCCTACTGGGGATATATCGTGGAACATTATTCACCTGAAAAAAATGTTACAGCTATGTTTTATCTAATGGACCCTAAGTTCCCCCTTCAGCGGTTACATCAAAGGAATGATAACATAAGCTAGAATCGCATCGTCCATACTTAAAGTAGGATGGCCAAGTGGTCGGTCCACTTGAGTGGGTACGATCTGAAATTTGGGCCTCGAACGACATAAAGTCACAAGCACTGGCTGACTTCGTCTCAGATTTCAGTCCAGCACTCCAGCAGGAGGATGACAAAGATGTAACGACTCTGACAAAAGATAAAAGCGACCTGAAGTGGATACTCCACGTTGATGGGGCTTCCAACATGAGAGGAACGGGGGTCGGTCTGGTCCTCTGTTCCCCTCAGGGGGAACACATTGTTCAAGCAGTACGATGCGAGTTCAGAGCCACCAACAACGAAGCAGAGTATGAGGCCCTCATCCTAGGTCTGCAATTGGCTTTGGATCTTCGTGTGAGGCACATAGAAGTGTTCAGTGATTCAAAACTCATCGTGAATCACGTGAACGACGTATATGCCGCCAGAGACTCAAACATGGCAGCCTACCTCAAGGTAACAAAGGAGCTGAAACCACGTTTCACCACCTTTTTTAAAGCAAATCCCCAGGGACCAGAAAGTTGAGGCTGATGCACTAGCCACCCTGGGAGCCACCTTTAAACCAAGGGAAATCTCAAAGATTCTCATCATACATGTGTTGGAGCCTGCTGTTCTCAAGAAAGAAACCGTTGACGGTGAAACATACACACCACGGTTGCAGAAAGCAAGAGTTGTGAGCACTACCGACACCTTGGATGCTCCGCCTGACTAGCGACAACCGTACTATCCTTGGTTGCGCAACGATGTACTCCCCTCTGATAAAAAAGAAGTACGAAGTTTTAAGATGAAAGCCTCCATGTTCATATTGATTGACGACGTCTTGTTCGGGAAGTCCTTAGCCAGTCCATAACTGCGATGCCTGAGCAGTCAGGATGCACAGGCTGTTATGCATGACATCCACAACGGGGAATGTGGAAATCATGAAGGGGGCAGGAGCCTGTCCAATAAGGCGCTCAGGCAGGGATACTTATGGGCAACTATGCGCAAGGACGCTACGGAACACATGAAGAGGTGCGACGCTTTCCAGAGGCATGCATCAGTCAACCATCGGCCAAAAGAGCCAGTGCCCGGATCGGGATGGCATCCTACAAGCAGACTGCTTCCAGGAGTTGCAATAAGAACGTAAGAATCAGAACCTTGCAGTTAACATGTGAGGGGGTACAATGCCCAGAATCCACCCGCTGAAACCACGGTCCGAGCTCTCGTAAGCTCGACTCCAGAGTGAACACCATCCACCTGACAAGGTACCACGTTCAGAACTTACGTGCTGGCCACCGAGGACCAATCATGTAACACCCGAGAACAATCAAATCCATATTTTAAATTATTTTTATAATTTATT
>VHZZ01000467.1:87682-114888 GCA_009801015.1 Silene noctiflora | reverse complement strand
AAGGTCAATTAAAAGAACCGAATATTGTTGTAGAGCAAATCCACAAATATTTTGATGATGTAGAAACCATCCTTTGTGATTTGCACCATTTTATGTAAGTACCCATCTTAATTTATTTTTATTTCATTCATAAATTTGTTTTTTTTTTTTTTTTATTGAGCACTTTTATTGATCTTTCCATTTAATTTATGTGCACATTGGATAATTTTGCAGTGAACTTTGTGATGTTGATTTTAGTATTTTGGCCACTCAAGTCCGAGCTATGGAGGAGAAAAGTACAAGGTATACTATTCTATGTGGTTGACGCTTTAATTAGCATGTTTGTCGCCAATTAACGGTAAAAATGTATCCTTGAAAAAAAAAATGCAATTTTTTTATTTGAAAATAGTTTGTCTTAAGGAAGACCAACTCTTATACGGTTATATGTAATATTTTGTAGTTCATTTATGGCGATAGATTGAAGTATAGACAAGATTAATACCAAAGTCTGTACGTATTAGGCTCGTGCCTAGTTAAATGTCCACATACTGAAACCATTGTTTCGAGTTCCCCTCCAACTTATCTCTTTAAGGAATAGAGAGAATCATAATTACTGTTTAGCTCACACCTCTACTACTCTTCTCGTGGTCGGATTTTTTCTCTTTCGTGCTCTGACCTCTAGCCACTATAACTAGAGCCAGTACGGAAAGCTCTAAAACTTGTTCAAAAATAAATACGTATTTCACATTGATATTTTTTGTTATCTCAGGATGGGTGCGGAATATATGAGAGTTGCATGTGCTGAACTTATTAAAGTTTGTCAAAAGAAAAACCGCGAAATGTGAGTATTCTATTAAACTGGCTAATAAAGATTAATATATAATATGTACCTCAAATCCATTGTTATTTGAGTTTCGAAATATCAACTAGTTTTCATAAAATCCTTTTAGGATAAGATTAACCTGATTTGAAAATTCACCTGATATTGATATTATGCCTAATTATCTCCATCTAGATACATGAGAAAAACTATTCAAAAACTATTCAAAATACAAATATGGAGCTACATGTAATCTCATGCTACATTTTCAATTGCCTGAAATAAAAACCTACATGTAATAGCTTGTGACAAAAAAATGCTACATTTGGAGCTAGTTTTGTTTCAATTTACCAAATGTTAACTATATCATCAAAATATCAGTAAAGATCTCCATAGACGAGATTGACCATTTGAGCAGTCATGTTTGGCCACAACAAGAGCGTGCTTAGACAATGTATTTTCAAAAGTACGGAGACCTATCTCACACTCACGCGTCATACTCAAGTCCGTATTATCACCTTTAATATATCGGCCATTTTTGTCAAACATTTTAATATACCTTATCAGATTCTAAATTTCACGTATTTTTTACAAGTTTTTCGCTATTTTATTACTTTTCAGTTACATTTTCAGCTAGTAGCACTATAATTCCATGTCCTGATTTATAATTTGTTGCATTTATATTTTGTTTTATATAAGATTCTTCCGGAATTTGGCTTGGATGAAGAAGGAATATAATTTCACCAAAGAAAAATTGGATGCATTTGCCCAGGTAGTATATAATCCAAGTACTTATTTCAAATATTAGTTTATTCTCCATTACATTATTTCAAATAAATTGTCACCAAAAAACGTTATTTCAAATAAATGTGAAATACATTTGCGAATATTTTAGTGGAACAACCGCTCCTACCCACCGTGATACAACATAGAACCATAGTTTTTGCATCATATCACAAACCTTTTTATTTTCAATATATTTACAAATTAATTTATCAAAGTTTGATACCGACGGTTGTTTAAGATAATTTAATTTAGCAATTTATGTTCATTTGGCTATTCCGAAATGATACTTTTCGTCGAGTTTAAATGTAGCATACTATGAACATAATTGGATAAAATTAAATTTCATTTTARTTTTGGACATTCCACATTGCATGCAAAATGACCAATGACTTGTCTTCCGAAATTGATTTAATTACTTTTTATAAATTTTTCATTCATTTATTATTTACTTTTATATTCCGTATTTAATTTGTTTATTGTATGCTTTTGTTTCTTGTGCAAAACCGTTTTAAAATTGAAATAGAGTTGGAGGAATATCTACGTACTTTTGATTGTATCAAAACCTAAGTCATCAAAGTTTAATTTTTGTGCAGATGGAGCAGAAAATCATGAGATTAAAAACTAAAAATATGCAAAGAAAGGAGAAGCATCAACTTGTATATAGTTGTGTTTGGAGCAATGGTGAATCTAGCAACAATGGTTAGTTGCCAAATATTACCTAAGAAGTACAACTCAATTGTTAATGGACTTGTACAAAAATAAAAGAAACAATCTCTATATCCTTGTATTTGAAGTGTAACATTTTAATAATGTATTATAAACCGACTCCGAATTTCTAGCTAATTCTCAACAATGACGATAATAAGTTGTTATTGAGTAGTATTGGATTTTAGTATCACCTTCTCACAAACATAATGAGAACCACATAATATGGAAAGAGGAATGTGTAAGATTCATATTTTACATGTGACTATGTGAGAGGGTGACACTGAAACTCAATATCGTCGGATGACACTATCTCATTTTCATTTAAGGATTATATTTTCATTCCGTATAAATTTAAGGTAAATTAAATTTTTTTACTAATAACTCATAGAATTCACAACTGTACTAGAGTACTCCCGTTCAAATTAATGTCCAAAAAATGTCAATTGTAGATAGAATTTTTGTTTGTTATTTTTCTTCAGCCGTAAGATTAATTGATGGATCCGGGAATTCTGGGATCTTGGAATAATACTAAAACAAATATTGTAAAAGAAAGGTAAAACAAGATTGACAACATGGCTCAGGCGGCCCACTCCCTCGCTTGATTTACGAGTCCGGAGTGCCGAGCCCTTCCTTACCACAGGTCGATTCAAGGCCTGCATTTCTTAGCTCGATCTTGTTCTAACCCGACCTATGACTAACTCTGTTAGACTGTTACCAACTACTCCTCCGTTTTAACTACTCGACTAATACCTCTTCAATTTTTCTCGAACACACTCCTTATCCTACTTACCTAAACCGTTCTCACTGTTCACCAAGTCACAATTGGAACCATCGAGTCATTTCCTACTTGACTCATTTCCCTGCAGAGTCCACACTCACACAAAACGAATAAAATGTCGTCGTTTCAGTATCAAAATACCGTATCTACCCTAAGGCCACTTTACCCCATAAAACCCAAAACCCCAACTCGCCGTATCTCGGTCCGGTGCGAGTCAGAAACCGCCGTGGCAGCGGAAAACAGCCGAGTCAAAGTGAGTCAGAAGAACGATTCCTTGGAAATATGCCGAGTTTTGAATGGAATGTGGCAAACGAGTGGCGGGTGGGGTAGAATTGATCGAGACGACGCCGTTGAAGCCATGCTTCGTTACGCTGATGCTGGACTTTCCACCTTTGACATGGCTGACCACTGTAATGCTGCTGTCATTTTACTGTTTTGCCCTTCTATTTTGTGGTTATTTTCTGCTTTGCCACTGTGTTTTGTCTGGTCGTAGTTGGAACTACTTGTCAAAAATGTGGCCGCTGTTATGGTATATCCGTGTTAAGTTTAAAACGAGACAAATAGATAAATGGAACAAAAGCCGAATGTCTAGTGGGTAGGGACTAACAAAAAGAACTCTAAGGGTGTGTTTGGATTGATGTGTGGAGGGAAAAGAATGGGAGGGAGAGTAGGGGATATAAAATCTCTTGTTTGGATAGTAAATAAGGGGTGGAGGAAAATGGAGGGGAGAGATTTGGAGGGATCTATTTTCCCTCCTCTAAGGCAAATCAAAATCTCTTCATAAGAGGCAAGATTTGGAAGGAAATTGTATCCAAACACCCAAATCCCATTAGCCCTCCCCTTCCCTTACCTCCCTTTCAGCTAATTAATTTGACAAATTATCTTAATTTGATCAATATTTGGGCTAGCTGTTTCTTCGCAAGTGTTTGGGTAAATGCTTAGCGGCTGAATTACAGAGTTACTACCTTTTTAGCTAGTTTTACCAATCTGAGCCTTGATCGAGTGGTTAAGAGTTAAAACGGATGAAGCGTGGATTATATTGTCCTTGTGGCTAATTTGACTAGAAGAAATTGAGGGGATTTTATTTATGGGTTTATATTGTTTTGGGGTAGATTTTGATGTGGGTTTTGATATTGTTATGTTTATAGAGTTATAGGGTACTTTACTAGTTTCTGGTGTATGTTGACTGTTACTTGAGGTTTTTAAGGTTAAATCATAGAACGTGATTGTTTTATGTTAACATTGATGCCTAACTTTGTAGAATTTCACTAAATTTATAGCAAAAGAAATGGATATATACATTTGAGGGGTTAAAAAATATGAAATAAGATTTTTTATCGGTTGAGGTTTCGAGAAAAAGGGTGTAAGAATAGAGTTAAAGGCAAAAGAAAGAAGATTTTTCAATTTTGTAAGTCAGTGACCATGACAAGTTTGTAATTATTCAACGACAATTGGGAGGAACTAAAGTCCAAAGTGTAAAACAAAGAGCATGTACAAATGTTCGGTTGGCTGTTGTTCAGCTGAAGGAAGATAGGATGAGGTACATATGCCAAATTTTATAAACTAGATGCCCTTGTTTCTCTTCTTCTAGTCTCGGGAAAATGGCTGAAATTTTACCCTATTCTTGCTGTAAGCTAGGTCTCTTATCTACTAAAGATAAAACTAGGAGAGGAAATGGGATTAGATCAGCTACATTGCGTCCGGTTTCATGTGTGGCTACTGGAGGTGAAAAGATGATTGTTGTTAAGAACGGAAAGGATTCCTTGGAGATGTGTCGTGTAGTTAATGGGATGTGGCAGACAAGTGGTGGGTGGGGGACAATTGATAGGGATAATGCAGTTGATGCAATGATGAAATATGCAGATGCTGGGTTAGCCACTTTTGATATGGCTGACATATGTAAGATAGTCTCAAACTTGGTTAGAAGTGTATGTGTTGGCATGTTGTGTGTTGAAGTGTCGAACTCAGCTATTTTTTGAAAATATCTGTGTTTTTGGATACGATTCACAAACATTTGAGGAGTCCGAGTAACATGGTAGGTTGTTGAAAATCAAGAGGAACTTATGACTTGGTTTATCATATGGTGTTTTACATGGACGTTTGAATTTTTGAATTTTTGTTTAGGAATTTGTTTGTGTTTTGGCCTATGAATGTACATTCTGCATCTCCTATAGTCTATGGCTCTACGTTTCCTTTGCATCTAATCAGCTGAAGCAATAAGAATTGAAAACTTATTTTCCGTTTCTTTTTTCTCTTTATTCCTTCCGTTTCCGAATTTCGTACATTGCTATATTCCCATATACTGGTAACTAAGAAAGTACAGTGTATTTCTTCGTTCTCTGGTGATAAGAATTTAAAATCTTGAAGATGACATTTGCTTGTTCCACATCTTGTTTTAGATGGACCTGCTGAAGATCTTTATGGACTCTTTATAAACCGAGTTCGACGTGAAAGGCCGCCACAACTTCTAGAAAATGTTAGAGGGTAAGTTAAGAGGCCGAGAGAAGAACACTATCTGTTGTTATGTATATCGTTTTTGTACTGAGGAACGTTTAGCATTGGAAAGAGGGGGGCTGGAGGGAAAGAATTCATGAGGATGTCAGGGATGGACTGAAATTAGTACGCGGTCTTTGATTCCCACTATCTTCCTTTTGTTCATTTCTCGAACCCCTTTCTTTTCATTTGAATTTTTCCCTTATTTTTCGCAATTTTTTTTTTTAGCCTTTTCAACTTGATGTTTCTTTGCACTTTTCCCATTTGATACGTGTTTACCTCTAATTCCAAAGGTTTTTCTCATCTTTTTACCTTTTCATCTCATACTTCCACATTTTTCATTCAGCCATCTCGATTTGTTTTAGTATTGTGTTTTTCATTTGATACACTATTTCATTTGTGCTCTCACTTCACAATGAAAGTTTAAAAACCAATTCACGTCACCAGCCCCCAATCATCTGCCAGTGAATTTGTTTGTTTCGATTCTAATTCTGCTTTTATATTTCTTTCTTGGTATAGTCTCACAAAATGGGTTCCGCCTCCAGTTAAGATGTCAAGAAGTTTTGTTGAGAAGAGCATTGATGTGTCAAGGAAAAGAATGGATGTTGCTTCCTTGGACATGCTTCAGTTTCATTGGTAAGGCGATACTCAAAAGTTGTTTAGTGCTTTATATTTTGACTTGTGTGAATAACAACGTTTACCATCATACTTACATGGAAATCTTAAGCACACTTAAAGTCCGTGTCCTGCCGAAATTCCCAATACTTCTGTAGGGAAGTTGAACAATCTATAGGCTCCAGAACATGTTTTCATCCGGTTTATAACTATACTTTTTTCATAATTTTTGTTATAAAGAGAGTCACGAAGACAAATTTGCGGTTGACTTCTTTCATACTCACGTCATTGCACTTCCCCTCAATGACTATCATCTAATCTAGCTGAATTTGGACAGTGGGATCTTCTACTTTAATGTTTTAAGGGAGTTTGATTGTTTTGGTATTAACATTTGAATGAAGTCAGTGTATAAAAGTTTAGTCAACTCTGAGCTAATTGACAGCATTGCCTTTTGATCACATTTGCTTTAACTTGATTTAGGTGGGACTATGCAAATTCTGGGTATCTGGATGCACTGAAACATCTTACTGATCTTAAAGATGAAGGTAAGACTGCTTCCAACTGTGTGTTGCCTACGTTTTGCCGCAATATTAGGCTGGTACGAATGAATCCTTGAATGTGTCTTTTCAGGTAAAATTAAGACAGTGGCTCTTACAAATTTTGATACCGAGAGGTTGCGAATAATTCTTGAAAATGAGATTCCTGTTGTTAGCAACCAGGTAATCTGGATGCACTACTGTGTCTAGGTATTGTCTTGTGTATTCTACAAAACCTTATGTGAGACGTTCTTGCAAGTGAGACAAATCAATTAACCATTAATTTAAATGAGGAATGCACAAGCATTTGGGTTGGTGAGACCCTCTCTTCCAGGACTCAATGGTTAACCTTTGTAGATAAATGGCTGAACTCTTGTAGGTGCAACATTCAATTATAGACATGCGTCCTCAACAGAAAATGGCTGAGCTTTGTCAGGAGAAAGGAGTTAAACTTATAACGTATGTATCTTCGCTTCCCCGAAACCAAATTGTCTTTGTGACTTATCTCCATTGTGTTTCTTCTCTAGAAATATGGTTCTAAGCCCTAACATAATTATGTCTGTACAGTTATGGAACAGTGATGGGTGGGCTTTTATCTGAGAAGTTTCTTGATACAAACTTGTCCATTCCCTTTGCTGGACCTAAATTGAATACTCCGTCCCTGCAGAAGTACAAAAGGGTAAAGCCTTCTTTAAACTTTTTATTTTTTGACAGTAAGCAAATAATAGTCATGGTCAGCCTTCTTTAAACATTGTTCACACAACTTGTGAATGTGTTCCTGAAAAGTTCAATTGAATAATTGTTAAATTGTTTGAGTCGAAAACATTGCTCGCTTGCTTCAAAAACCAAGGTTGCCTGATTCACTATGAATGCATCGCGCTTGATATGCACCACACTTCTAGTGGTGTTGAAATATAGATTTCAGTAAGCATTTAGATAGATAATGCTAGAACCGATTTCAGTATGCATCTAGATAGATTATGCAATATCCATATGTTTCCACCACAAACTGTGTTCGATAGTCTAGTGTGGAGTAATATTTTGTTAAGTATCGTGTACTATTATTGTGGTACTCAGTATTAAATCTGGACCTCAAATCACGAGCTGAGCTATGAAGGCCTTGAAGGTTAACCCGGACACATTTTGAGGCGATATCATCCCCATTTATGATGTAATGGCCAAGATCAGGCCGTGACGGACGATTTTGAGATCAAGCCTCAAACAGGGATTTAATTCCATGGCCAATACTAACTCACATTATAAGAACACAAATAGCTTAGAGAATTACTCCGTAATTATGAGTTAGCTGGTTGCAGAAATGCCACAGTACAGTTATATGAGTACTAAAGTAAATTTTGCAGATGGTGGATGCATGGGGTGGATGGAGTCAATTCCAAGTTTTACTCCAACAACTAAGCAAAATCGGAAGGAAGCATGGCGTGTCAATTGCAACTGTGGCTGTTAAGTACATACTAGATCAGGTAAAGCTTTTTCCTATGAACTTCCCTCTGTATTGTTGTGTGATTCCACCTTATTCAAACCTGTCTGTTTTGGAATACAGCCAGCCGTTGCTGGGTCCATGATAGGTGTCAGACTTGGTCTATCAGATCATATCCGAGATGCTAATGCCATCTTCTCACTTGATCTCGACGAGGAGGATGTTGAGAGCATCCGCGAGATATCAAGCCGAGGCAAGGATCTTATGAAAGTGATCGGTGACTGTGGAGATGAGTATAGACGCTCTTAATCGCTTGGGTGTACGATCCATGGTTGCCAATCCTTGCCATCTTGGAGGGGGAAGCTGTACTTTACAATATACATGTACATTTTGTGTACAAAACATTTTTGTTATTTGATTGAGTTTGAAGGAAGATGTTCATGCACCAATAAGCACTATCCAAGCGAATTGCTTCGTCCTCAAATCTCAATATTATTATACTAGAACGTTTTTTCTTTATATACAATAATTATACATTGGACTTACGTATATCCTGACTCGATAAAACTAATCCTTCTCAAAATTAACCCAGACCAAAAAAAATCACAACTGAAATTTACATGAATTGAATGAAATGACCTAATTCACCTAAAAGCACCAAAAGTTACCAATTTAAAATAGATTTTAATAAAACGATCTCCGATGATCCAAAACAAGTCAGTAAGCTTCCCCAAAGAACTGAGGCCGATTTTAGGTACCCAAGATTTAACTCGAACCCAAATTGAACCAATTGACTTGACTATCCAAACCCAATTGAACCGATCGCCCACTTCTACCCAAGATTATCTAACTCGAACTTGAAACAGTTAACTCAAGTTTATCCAAACTCAATTGAATTAATTACCGACGTTTTTCACTAATACAAGGCAGAATTTGGGTTGATGATTTAACCCAAACCTGAACCCGAACCAATTGACTCGATTATCCAAACCCAACTGAACTTGTCACCCACGCCTTTCTATACTTTTCAAGAGAGGCGTTAACACTTGTCAAACTCGAAGAAAGTTTAGAGAATACACCATTTTTGTTTTACTCAGGTATGTCTCTTCTCTGTCTTCAACTCACATATTCTCCTGCAACTCTTTCTCTAGTTCTATGTTTTCCCTCGCGCAATCACATAATTTTGAGATTTCCATTGTTACTCTATTGCTGGGTAAATTTATTTTGGTTGTAATTGTTTGTTAATTGCAATGCATATTAACTGTTTGATGAAATGCTGCACTGGGTTATTTATGAGCTTTTTTCATTTGTTCTTATGTTTCCGGGATTTGTTTTGATTTCTTCATTCAACATACATTCATAAGTTAATCGGAGTACAGTATATAAGTTCATTAATTTTATAATCAAATCTAACGAGACATTTTCGAATGTTAAAGTTTGACACTTTGATTCATATTGTTCTAATGAAGTTGATTGGTTTCAGGTTTTGATTCTCTCTTCTTGTTTCGGGCTTAATATTCAAACTTCGGTGGTTGATCAGAAGAGCAGAAAGCAGCAATGGATGGTACATGACAATTTCTATCTGGCTACGCATCCAAATATTTTCTGTCATTGAAAAATGCTAATGAGTTTGTTTGTTTGATGATTTTATTTGCTTTTCGATGCAACATGACTTGGGTTTTACGTCGAACATATTTGAGTAATACAGTTATCCTGATTCCTGAAACCCAACCCGACTAATACTGAGCCTTAAGACAGGAATATTTATGAAACACGTAGTATTTGTTAGGGGAGACTTTTCGAATTGCAAGGACAGTTTAGTTGACATTCATTCTGTTGATCTGGGGCATGAAAATATTCAAGGGAGGATTAATGGAAATGAGTAATGACATTGAAACACACATTTGGTCAAGTTCCGAAACAATAATGTGTTCTGAGTTCCACCTCTATGAAGAAACCCGCTGGAATGACCAGGTTGTAGGGGACTGATTAGAGGTTTTAAGTTTTTATCACTGCTGTTGAAGTGTCTATTGTGGAAAAACAGTTATAGATAGGGAAACTATGTACTCGAAATACATTATGGTGTAATGTACTTAGTTACATATTTGGTTTATTTGGAAGTGAGGGTAAATTTCATTACTGGCTTTGTAGTTATAAAAGCTATGCACTTTGAATAACTGGGGGCACATCATAAACATGTCTTATTTGTTAGAACACCCTAATGTTAACAGATGAAAAGCTACTAGTAATGCGCATAAGAATAAGAAGCTGCTTCTTTGCTGACTATCGTCATTCTTTTGTGACTTTTCAGTCGATTCACAGCCAACTATGGAGGAAACTATTTTGGTTGGTGATGATTTAATGACGGGGCCTCCATCACCTGTTATTCCTCCAGATATTTCTTCGCACGTGCTTGAAGGTGTTGAGCTTTGTGATGGGATGCTGAGGAATCTATTTTTATGTAAGATTCTTTTGTGGGTAGTACCTGTTTAGTTAATCTAACGAGTGAAGTGATTGGCATATTGATTACATCATGATCACATGTACTGAATCTCTGATTAAATTTTTGATACTATGCCTATATTTATTCAAGCTCTAATTTTTGAGGTTGTGTTTATGTATTATTCAAGCCCTTGAACTCGCTTGTGCTTTAGGTTTGCAGATCCATGATATTGAACCATTTTGTCAAGATGAGATTGCTATTTATCGGCAATGTGCTGAAAGAAGAGTAAGATTAACATGATATTTGTGGCACTACTTTTTCCTTTTTTGGATGTCCAATTGCTTGATTATTAAGCACTGGTATAGCTAGTCCGGTTCTAAAATTTATTATGCAACCAACGTGCGCATTTGTAGGATAAGGAAATCAGGCAAAGGCTTCAAGATAGTGAACGTAAATTAGGTTTATCAATGCCACTTGATCAAGCTAAAGAAAGAGCTGCTCAACTGGAATCAGAAGTCACAAAACTAGAAAGGTATGAATTGCTCGAATGGTCTGTTGTGTCTCTTGTTCTCCTCATTTGTAGTCTATCTTCTATCCATGCGTCAATTTGCTTCAGTTTAAGGAATTGTATCAAGAGCATTTTAATGAGCTGTTATGAGTGAGAGGTTCTAGTGACTGAACTGGTTCCAAGTCCAAACGTAGTCTCAAGTCTGCATCTGCCTCATCTATCTGATCTACGAAATTTTTAATTTTGCCCAGGCGCTTGATTCTTGCTAGTGGAATGGAAGGAGTCGATGGATTTCGCCAAAGATGGAGTTTACATGGGTGTCTCACTGACACAAGGTAGACTTTTAAATGTATGATTTGTTGGTTTTTCCAGCTATCACGAGTGAGGAGCATACCTCTTATACTCCTATGTTTTGTTTGTCCTTTTTGTTGGTTTACCTATATGTTTCTTAGTATTAAATCTCGGTCCCGTTCAAGGTATGAGTATCGTGGTGTAATCTAGCTAAATGTAGTTAATAATATCACCTCAAAACGCGGTAAAATACGAAAATGTGGTTGCATAAGCCCCAAATCTTTATATCATGGCCCCGATGTCTTTGGATTTTGGAATATTGGTTTGTTGATTGGTTGAGTTCAATTGCTTGAGACGTGGGTTCGTCGGTTCGATGCCCCCGTCCCATTCTAAGGGATTTTTTTGGATTCTATACAATTGAGCAGTTATTTGTAGAATTTCGCTCGCCCAACTCTGTAATTTACAATTTTTCCATTTGACCTTCAACTTTTGCTTCCCCCATTAGTTGTTCGAATATAAACAATATGAGAATGATGCAGGAAAAGGTTGGAGTCCTTGAAGCAGGGAATGGAGAATCGACAGAGAGATGAAACCGTGCCAGCTCAGCCTCCAACAACTCCAACTCGGCGTTGGTTTTTCTGGTGAATTGAACATCCACCAATTGGGATTTTTTCAGCTGTAGACGTAGCACGTCCTTTTACTGTCATTATTCTTCGCCATATTAATTTTCGCCGAGTTCTGTTCTGTTAGGAAATCATCCACAGTCAACTTAGGAGATTATGTGTTTTGAGTGCCTACATAGGCTAACTAACAGTCCTTGATGGTTTGATTTAAAACCATGGAAGTCATTATTGTAAAATGAATGCATTTTTTAGAGTAATTGAATGATATTATTTTCAAAATGGGATTATTAGAGTTATCTCTTACAATTAAGACCCATGTAAATAGTTATTTAGGAATTGATATAGCAATATTCACATTTTTTTTCCAGGAAGGGAAATATAATGATTCTAAATAGAGTTAAAACTCAATTTTTTAGTTTCATAAATTCGTGTCGCTAATATCACAAATATTTGCAGAGCTTAAATTCCCTAAAGGTGCATAACAACTTCTTAACCGTCGTGTATTTAATTTAGGTCATTGCTCTTTCATGTACTCAAATCATGTACATTACCCATTTTACCTTCCATTTTATTTAATCAATAATGTATTCCCTCAATTCTTCAATACTCTTCTCCTCAATTTTCATTCAATATTCTTCTCCTCCCCTATCATGCCACCCCACCGCCTACCTCCCCCAATCGCATACCACCTCCCTTCTGCCACCCTTTGCCCATAGTTCTCCATCAGACAATCACCTCCCTCCTTCCCTTCCTTGGCGCCTACCATCTCCATTGCCAGCCGAAACACGCCCTTTCCCCTTCATGGCGGCCGCGAGCCCTGCAACCTACTGAACCTTCCCCTGCCCCTACATGCCTCCACGACTGCTTCCCCACCTACGACCTACACCCCTACGATCCCCACTTACATCGCCTGCCACCTCATCCCCCTTTTGCGGCCCTTGTTCTCTTCTCCTCCCCACTAACCCTCCGTCAATTTATCTAGTTTTAATTGTTAGCATAATTATACCTAATTGCATAAAAATGTTATACGATTATGATGTATGATTAATGAAAACAAAATCTAGATGCATAATTGTGAATTTAGTAAAAAAAATAAAAATTGATTAGTTTCTTTAGTGAATGAGACAAATGATCCGTAGACTTGTTAAACATATTTGATCTTGTTTGTGTCACATGTAAACAGAGCATGAGCCCTTTAATCCAAACCACCCTGAATAAATGGCGTGTTTGTGTTGACTGAAACATAAATGAGTCATAAAGCCGCAATCCAAACTTGATAATTTTGTGTCACGTTTGTGTCGTCTTTTCATATCTTGTCAATGTTTGGAAAGCGTAAATACATTTACATGATGGAAGATCAAGATAATTTAGGTTCAATTTAGTAATTAGGTTATTCGTCTCGAGTTTGTATTGAGACAACTCAACCTAAACTCAGCCCAATTACATCTCGTATTACGCTCATATTGATCCAAATACATATATAAGTCATTTTGTCTCAACCCAAATACATTAATTTCGCACCGAGTTTGTATCTTATTTTCGTGACGTATCATCGTTTGCCAGCTCCAAATTGATATGGGCTTCCACAGTTATACTAGACGTGATGGGCATCAACCCAAAATCGTAGAACAACGGGCCAGATCATATAAAAAACCCATAATAGAAGAAAGAAGCCATGAAAACCTAGAATCTCATTATAAAAGCCCTCATTCCCATTATTTTTCTCTCACAAACCCTAAACCCTCAGCGCTGTCGCCGATTTTCTTCCACTCTCTCAATCAACAAAAGGTTATTTCCCAATTTCTTAATTTATTTATTCATTTTTGAATCTTCATTAATCAAATCTTCACTTCATTTTTCTGCGATCCTTTGCGATTTGTTCTAACGTTGATTTGAATTTGTTGTTACAGTAAAGATGAAGGTTGTTTGCGCATACTTGTTGGCTTCTTTGGGAGGAAACTCCAGCCCTTCTGCTGCTGATTTGAAGAAGATCCTTTCTTCAGGTTGATTTTTGATCGATTCTTTTAATTTTTTCCGATTTGTTTGACGTTTTATGTTGATTTTGTTGATTATAATGTTTGATTTGATGACACATTAAATATTGAGAGATATGTTCACTAATTTGGTTGATTAATGATTTAATTGAATTTGTTAGGGTTTATGTGTTGTACTAGTGCAAATTAGTTATAAGTTAATGTTTGCAATTAAACGGAAATTTGATTAATCGCTGATGTAGGTGGTTAAAACGCGGTAATTTTTGCATTTAGCTTGTTGTATGTTGAGATAAATCGTCAAATTTGGTTGGATTTATGATTTAATTGGATTTGTTATGGTTTATGGGAGACTATATGGTGATGATAAGCTAATGTTTTGCAATTGAACGGAAATTTAATTAGTCGCTGAAGTTGATGATTCAAACGTGATATATTCACATTTAGCTCGCTATATGTGATTTGGTTTATTAATGATTTGATTGGATTTAGGGTTTATGTGTCGCCGATTGTAAAGTAATGGTTACCTATTATCAGGAATTAGAAATTTGGGTAAGTTGAAGTTGATGATTAATATACATATAGCTCGTTCAATGTTAAGACCAGTCATTAAATTTTGTGATAATTCATCCTAACCATATTGGTGTAGGTAATCAACAACTTGATTCATTGTCAATATAAGCTAATAGATATTGCTGTTTTAATATTTAACTCAAATGTGATAATTTTTGATTTGGTACAATCTTCTTTTGTTTAGATAAACAAATTTGGTTGATTAATAATTTGATTGGATTTGTTAGGGTCAATGCGTAGTTCTTATAATTCAATTAAACAGAAATTTGATTATTCGTCAATGTAGATGCTTTCAACATGCTGTCCAGCTATTTAGTTTAGCTCATCTTGTTGAATTTTATTCGAGGATATACTTTATATTTTTGATGATGATTTGTTGATGTGCTAAAATTCTATCATCATGAACTTTTGCTTTACGTGTTTTCGAAACTCAGTTTCTTTCTGTTCTAGGGTATAGGTTTTTACCCCACAAGCTTCCACCTTTGAGTACTTTAAATTTATTTATATATATTGCATGACTGGTCTCATACTTGAAGTATTATAATTGACCTGATGCTTGTCTCAAACTGACTCTCTAGCTGTCAGCTTGTTTTTTAATGGGTTATCTCTATGTATATTTTAAAGGGAAGCGGTGATATGATGCTTCATTATTTGATCTTAAGGATGAGCTAGTTACAAAGGGACAATATAGTTGGGATAGTGAATGTACTGTAATGCAATTGATATGCCTATTCTTTTACTCTGTTTTCTTATTTCTTCTGTTAACTGTAGTGCTAGTAGTTTCGTTTTACCTTGACTGTGAACTGATATTTCAGTTGACTGGCTCTTTTTCCTATGCTACGTTACTAGAAGTTAGTGATCCGAGCTGGAACCAGTTTTTTGATTATTTACCGTATCATAAAAAGTGAGTAGTTTAGAAACCCATCTGTTTTGGATCAGCCATTGGTCTTGTTAAAAGTTCTAGCCAAGTGTTTTCATTCTTTGATATCCTTATGTGAGTTATTGTGCAGAGTCTAATAACCTTTTTAACCTTTTATTGTACCTTGTGGAGAAATACTCAGCTGATCTGTATGCTGATGATATTTACATATGCTGTCATGCAGTGGGTATTGAGCCCGATGAGGACAGACTGGAGCTCTTCATGAGTCAAGTTGCTGGAAAGTCGATTGAAGAGGTCATTGCTTCAGGAAGACAAAAGCTCGCCTCAGTCCCATCTGGCGGTGGTGCTGCTGTATCTGCAGCCCCTTCTGCTGGTGGTGCTGCTGCTGCGGAGCCTGCCAAGGAGGAGAAGAAAGTAGAAGAGAAGGAAGAGTCCGACGAAGTAAGTTTTCTCTTCTATCCTACAAACGGCATATAGATGGCTTCATTCATTAAAGGAATGACACAACCTTGAATGCCCTGGTCTCTATGCATTCTATTGTTTTATATACTGACTGGTAATCTCACACAACTGTAAATGTTTTTGCAGGAGATGGGTTTCAGCCTCTTCGATGATTAAGCTGGTAGAAATACGGTGCTTTCTAAAGGAAGTTGAACCTTTTTTTATCTTAGCTTATGTTTTGTATTTCTGGGAGACAAGCTAGATTTGTTGGTCTACTTGACAATGGTGTTTCATTTTCTTTTAGCTTTGTGATTGCGGATATTTGCAGACAAATACTAGTTCTATTGTCGGATTATGTTAAATGTTGGAGATTCAGTAGCAATATGAGAATATTTTGGTATCCATGACCTTATAATTTACTTCTTTTGAATTCCGCATTTTTTCTTAGCTTTGTGCTTGTGATTATTTACTGACAAATAGTATTTATTGTCGGATTGTGTTGAATGTTGAGAGATTCGGTAGCATTGAACGCGTATTGATAATTTGCTGCTCCTTTAATCACGGATATAGTCTCTTTCCCTAATCGTGCATCTTCTGGAGATGAAGCGTATTTGAATCCGATCAATGTTTGTACCAAATACAATGATTGAACGTTTGCTGCATTTTGATTTCATTTATTGGGCAGGCAATTTTTTTTATTATTATTTGAAGCTAAAAATACAAATTTTAATCCATATTAGGACTTTTTGTTTTACAAGATTATTAGACTCCTCGCGAAATTTGCTTTGTTCCAACTTCCAAGTATGTTAAATATGATTTTGATTTCTCATGATATATTGATGTAAACTTACTCAATTGGCATCTTAATTACTTAATATATGCCCATTGGTTATTGGGTGCACGGAAAACCCTAAAATGCAGAGTACCATTTATAATTGAAATATTAACGAATGATGTCACATACAAAAATAGTATCATTACCCTGTTATTTTTTTTTCTTTTTTCTTATTTTTTTTTACACATCGCTTTTTCTATGACCCGCTTTATTTTCTAACATTTAAGTCCCCTTTGTAAAATTTTCCACAATAAAGAAGACCGATCCTTTTAAACTGCCTTTCTACATTTAAGTCCTCTTTGTAACATTTTATAAATTGAAAAAAATTTGATAACTCTCCACACGGAAAATGAAAGTGATTTTGTGTTTAAATTAACACGTTTGAACTAATAATGAAGTAATTAAATCAAATAATAGGTTAAAAACTAAATTTAATGGTCAAAATTTTTAGTAATGCGATTAATAACTGGACCCTACAATGACCCGACCTAAACCCCACCCGGCTCAATATATCATTTGATCCAAAATGACCCGACCAGATAACGACCCGACTCGACCCTAAAGAGTAAGCCGACCCGATATGACCCGACCCGATTGCCACCTCTAATTGTACATGGTCTTATTGGAGTTGTACATTTCTTCAAGTTAAGGGCCGCACGATTTGGTCTAAATCAGACTAGATTATAATTTATTTGGTTTGGCGACGTTGGTCCACGGCCCATCAATTTATGTCAATTCAGTCTTTGGTTCGATGTTGGCCCAAGGACTGAGCTACTTTCTAAAATATACAATGTACCTAACATGATTTACAAATTTTTTTTTAGAAACTTAAAAAATTTGTTAATTAGTTTGTTTTAATAGTTTAAACGGATTAACTATGTTGTTAATTCGGAATTAATTTCACATAAATTATTGTTTATTCAACACATTTGCATATAAAAACTGAATTTTGTTCATTTCGTCTTGTCTAATCACTAATTTATTTTGTCTGATCCGGATCGGACTAATGTAATTACGATACAGATCAGTCTTTTTCCACAAGTAGGCCTTTGGTCCATCTAATTTGGCCCGGTTTGGTCCATGATCAGTCCACTGAACACCCTACTTGAGGCTTGTAGATCCATACATGGTTAAAACATTGGTCTTGTTTCTTTTGTTCCTTTTACATTTTTTTTTCCTTTAGATATATCGAAAATTGTATAATGATATTTAAATAATAGTTACACTTTTGAGGTAATATTAAAATGGTTTTACAATTTTTAATCAAACAGAAAGAAAATTTGTTTGCTTTTTGCTCACATGAGAACATGAGCTTTTTCGAAGTAATATACTCCGTAACATAATAATAATAATAATAATAATAATAATAATAATAATAATAATAATAATATACACGGAATAGTTAATTTAGTTTGCTACTTTAATATTTTCATTTATGCTTTTGTTCATCTCAAGGCCTCCAATTGACCATGGACGAACTATAAAAGGTCCAGGCTTCCATGTTCTTGTTGCAAACGATCAATTAAGCAACTTGTTAATGTAAATCAGTAAAACAACATATTTACTTAATTAGATGTTTTCTTTTAGTACGGTTACTCCGTTTTAAGGTTAAAACGGAAGATATAGCTTCTTGGTAGAAAAATTTATGGAGTATACATTTTAAGTTAAATTAGTATGAGTATGTTATAAGTTGTAACAAAGTCGTGTTTATTAGCAGAGATCGACTAGCTTAACTGGTAAAATTATAAGAGGTGAGAATCATGATTTGGGTTCAATAGCGGAGCCATGATCTATACTCAGCGGGGACGAAGGAGTAATAAATAAGCACAACTCAAAAAAAGTTGGAAAACTTTAACTAAAAACGTTCTGAAATTTTCATTCGTCAGCAGAGGCAAACGCCCCTACTAGCTCTTTCCTAAGTTCAAACACTGACAACATTAAAACGGCCTTATAATCAACGTCCCTAGTTCCCTACTAACTCCTTCCTAGCTATACCACTATATGAATTGAAACATTGTTAGCATTAAAATCGTTCTTATAACTCTAGAAAATCGTCGTTTGTCACTCTAACTAAATATCAATTAATTAATTGTGATTTGGCACAAGGTTTTTGGAAATGTGCAGACTTGCATGACTTTGAAACAAGAGGATTCTCCAACAAAAGCTAAGGACACACATGTTTGTTACCTTTCTTTGTTCTTCCATATTTAATTTATTGCCTCCATTTTTTTCTTTTGGTCAAACCATGACAATCTTATAAGTTCTTAAACTTTTGTACACCTCCATGTAATTTGTGAAATTTTTAGTTTTTTGTAAGTCAACTTCTTGGAGTATTTTTTTTTTCATTATTTCACTTGTTAGGAGTTGTTATTTTTTTTTTATATTTTCTGAAAACGTAATTAAACTCTCATATCAATTGACTATTTAAATTACATTTGCACGATATTTTATTTTGGTGTAAAAGAGGTTATTAAGAGAATGTAATTACGATTGGAAGCAACTCGTACCAACCATTGGACTTTCATATTACCAAAATATATAACAGAGGTTATTTTAAACTCCATAAATTTTTGAGAGATCTTTTTTTTTTTTGAAGCTGCAAAAAATACACAAGGACTACATTCCTAGCTTGTTTAGCAAAAAAAAAAAAAGAAAAAAAAAAGGTCATACTATTTCGGGAGCAGGGATAAAAGAAAATAAAAAAATTAAACGAAACAACTATATAGTTTATATCCCACGGTAACGGTTTTTTTTTTTTTTTGGTATATTAAAGTTTAGGTTCAAGTCTTTAAGGATAGACCTTACCCAGTCCAAGGCAGACCACCGGTCTCTTTGATATATTCCTCGTAACAGGTTAATAGACCAATTTCGTAAAGGCCATAATTAATAAGTGTCGGAATGTTAACGTGCAAGTTAGTGATAATACTTAATAATATTTCTATATAAAAGTAGGCATAAAATGGACCAAATTTCCAAATTAGTGATAATAATTACAATATTAGTCAGTTCCAAATCAAGTGAAAACTAAATATACTGAATTGATGCTTCTTATTAATTGTGATTTGTTTGTTTTGAATAAGACCCACTAAAGATCTTGATATTAGCTAAATAGATAGATCGATAGATAGATAGATAGATAGATAGGCCCTCGGAAACCCATCACCGACGATTTTACACGATTGCTAACACGCCACTTTCACATCAATATTGCATGAATGAACGATCGAACGACCAATTATTATCGTCATTAATGTCGTTACACCAATTCTTGTTTAAGATGATAACTAGTTTTAGCACCCGTGTAATGCACGGAATAGTCTTAATGTTAATTATTAATTTCACTTTTTTATTCATGTTAATGTAAATTGGGGATGCTGCAATAAATCAAGTTCATTGGAAAAACTTGACGGTAAAAATGCAAAATGTACGAAGTATTCATTACTAATGATGAAATCATATGATATATCATATATGTATGTTATATGTGAGAAAAAATTTGACATTCCGAATAAAAAATATACATAATCATCTTAATATTGTGTAGAACAATTCCAATTAAAATGTGACTCATATAGAAAAATTATTCCATAAAATATTATCCGTAAATAAAATCAAAATCAAAGGAAATAATTTGAAAATGAATAGAAATAAATTAAATAATCAATAAAAATGAATAGAAATTATTAGGATATGAAAATGCCAAGTGRARTTAAATTGAATGCTAATGCCATGGTGGAATTAAATTAAATGTTTTAGTCTAACTTTTTAATTATATAGTATAGATATCACTTTTAAACTTAAAACTGTTCAAGTATAATAATGAAATAACAAAATGTTTGTCTTATATATGCAAGTGAGAACATATTTGACTAGACTTGGAAAAACTGATCTGAGTAACTCAACCTCACACCTGAACAAATAACCTGAACTTGACCTAACTGTATATGACCCGACTTGAATGTTTACTGTTGGAAATTGATCGTTATCCCTATATATTTCAATAATAACCAAACCGAGAAGGCCCGAACCCGGATTAACCCGACTCTATCAGACCCAAATTCTCTTAAACTCGAAAATGACCCATTTCCCAAGTCTATATTTAACTCGTTTATATGTTAAGACGAATAATGCTGTCTTAAAAAAAACTTACATATCAATGTCGGTAATTTTAAATAGTTACATTTATTCCCCGATAACAGGCTCATAAAACTATGCATAATAAGATCGTAGTAGCCAGAATTGCATTTTATTTTGAGGTCATTAAGATATACTTCGTAAATGTGTTTCATAAGTCGTAGCGAATGAATTTAACAATGTGAGACAACACTCATATATGGGACTATTTGTTTTCCTTTTCTATTTTGGGGTGTGTCAGTCAATTGTCGTTCTTTCTATTTTAAGAATGAACTTGATGAGGAATTTGATCATTCACTCACAATTTGTTCATTCCACTTGTCATTTAATAATTGACCCCCTCTTTTTCCTTGATCTTTGTGCCAAAATCAAAAGACAACAATTGACCGGAACAGAGGGAATAATTTGTTTCAAGAAGTCTCCCTTGTTATAAAGAAAAACTTAATGATGCAACCCCCATAATCCAAATTGTGAAGTGCAACTTATCTTTGCCTTTGTTAGGAAGAATACAATAATAATGAGTATATATAATTAATATAAAACGTACAAGATTAGTCGTCAATTGAGAACCCCAAAACCTCGTTTAGTCACAATCATGAGTTGATCACTTTGCCGGACGTAATCGATAACTCTAAACTTTAGTAGGACCTTAATTAATTAATTAATTAATTAATCAATAATTAAAATTAGGTGCTTTAAATATTTGATCAACCAATGAATTAGGCATAGGATTATCTAAACCCGTGATTCCGTAAATTTGTTTGTTACAATATCTTGTCAATTGATTTTGGCATCTTAATAATCAATCTAATGACTAGTGATAGAGACTTGTTCCACACTCTTTACTAGATGTTTTTCGTTATCTTTTTATTATTGATCGTTGTTTACTGCAAATTTCATTTATACATGTTTTTACGAGAAATATATCCGCTTTCACAATAAAGTCATTGTAAAACCTCTTGAATTAGTTAGTTTCCCCATAAATCGGGCAAACGAGTCATTCGGGTCAGTTTCACATCGAGTTAAATCGGTTCAATTTAAATCAGGTTGATCTTAATTTCAATTTCGATCCGGTTTATTTTGGTTAGTAACTTTAATCAGTTTGTGCTATTTCGAGTCGGGTACGGTTTAGACCAGGTCTATTTCAATTCAGTTGAGTTTCAGTTCTATTTTCTTGAGTAGAGGGTAAAAATATTAGCTTAAATGTACCTTATACTTTTTTATTAAATGTAATAATTTATAATATTGTTAATAAATATAGAATCAATGAAAAAATTTCTAAATACGAGTGTATTTATGAGAAAATATATACTTTTCATTCAAGTCAATCGGTTCAGTTCTTATCAGGTCAGATATATTCTGGTTCCAGTATGGTTCCAGTATCATTCGATTATTATTGAGTTCGATTACTGAGTCGGGTTTCGGGTACTATTGAGTTTAGTATGTCAGGTCTAAATCGATTTTATATTCTAACACGCCCCCTCACACGAATGTCCGTTGAGTTTGAGGTGTGGATGCAACTGTAGGCCTCCTCATACCTAGTGCTTAATATATTCCACTTTAGAAATGGAGAACGGTGATATTTGAATCCGTGACCTTTTAGTCACATGCCTCTAATACCATGTTAACCATTTCAACCAAAAGTTTAAACTGATGGTTGGAGTCCCAAGATCGATTTTATACTCTAGCAAATTTTGATTAGGTTTTACTGAGTTTCCTATGTATACCTTTGCCTTAGTAGAGCAGTTGTGCATATCATAACGTAATTGCTCATTCATGGATACATTTTACTCTTTCACGGACTTTTTATCATAACGTAATTGATGGTCCGAGTCTTGTGTCGTATGGATGTGGCTGCGATGGTAGGAAAGATGGTGGTCTGTGGTGGGCACGGCCACTAAGGTGGTGGATGTATTGCAACCGTGTTGGTAGGTATTGCCCGGCATAGCTTTTTTTTTCACATTTCTCTTAGAAATTAGGATTACAACAAGTAGTCTTCAATGGTGGCTTCCAATTGGTCTAAGCTTGTTCACTCCTTTGTTAATGGTTTACTTGCTATAGTACGCGTGGACGACATGCATACAAACAATGGCGATTCTAGAGGGGGTGCAGAGGGTGCGCCTGCATCCCATCTGTTTTTCAGAAATAATTATTAAGTAGCATAAAGAAGCAACTAAGATCAGTAAATGTGGTAAGGTGCAGCGGATAGTTGCTCAGACTCATTGCAACAAGTCTAAGGTTCGAACCTTGTGACAGGTTTTTTACTTCTTAAGAGATGTTAAGCTATAGTTTAGTGAAAAAAAAGTACGAACTGCTGCAAATGACAATTGATTTGGATTATTTTCTTAACATTTAGGAAACACGTATTTAAATTTGTTCTTCTGGATATATACCTTGCATTAACTATGCTTTTAGATGCCACTTTGGTTTATTCACATTTTTCTTAAAAGAGTTCCCTTTATATAAGACGGTTTTACACTAAATATTATATTAGTGAAACGGATCCAAACACAATCCTATTAGCGAGTAAACATGGTTATTAAACGAACTCGTTTTACGACAAATTTGTGTAAAAGCACTTTACACAAGTATTTACCGTCTCGACAATTACTCCGGACTATTCACAAGATTATCCCGATAAGACGCACCTCCTCATATACCGTAATATATTAAAATTAAACTAATTTCATTTGTAATTGATTTTACATGAAAATATAATAAATCATAAATGACATGGAATAGGGACTAGTGACTATATGTTTTTTTTTTTGGTTACTTTTCTTCTTCATAGATCGTTAATAAATTGAAAATATGCCACATTTTACTACAAAAACTAAAAACTACTACTACACAGTTTTTATAATATCCAATTTTTATTTTAACTTTTCAAAGAATATAAATCTGCACCCCTTGTAAACAAATCCTAGAATCGCCTCTGCATACAAACCTTTATGGTTAAGCAATCAAAGTAAACAGACAAGAATATATTGAATCATGAGAAGAAAACCATTGGTTATACCCATATAACTCATCGTCCACCTTGTGAAATGGAAATCAGGAGCTATGTTGTTGTGGGGTTAGAGAAACTGACAAGCATTCATGTGAGAGAGCCAGAACAGATACCCTCATCGCGGGAATACCTAAGTCCAGTGTCAGAGGTGGTCCGGTGGTGTTATTCATTAATCGTCGACTCAGTGGTGGCAGGGGTGGTCCGATGGTGTTAGGGAAGGGGATGTATGGGGTGGGAGGCGGATCTGTGAGATCGTCTGATTGTCGGTCTGAGGAGATCGTTAAGGCCGGCCGGTGGCGCAAGGGAGGCGGCGATGAAGGTGGTGCATGATGGTTGACGGGTGGTGGTGGTGTTTGGATGGTGGTAGTTAGAATGAGAAAAATAAGAGAAATAATTGAATTGAAACAAACGAGTAAATGAAAGAATTAAAATGAAAGGGTATAATTATCATTTGTGTCCATAAAAAAAAAGTAAAACTCATCCATAAATGAGCGCCACCCTATCATACATACCCTATTTCCATACCCTATTTCCATTAAGTCTCTTTTACTTATTTGTTCTTTATATTCCATTAATCTTTCTCGTATCTGTTACAACAAAAACCGTTCTTAGAAACAACAGAATAATAATCGATACGTGATTAGCAAAATTGTCGTTAGTTAGAAAGCAATAATATTTCATGCAAATTTTGGTACACCGGATTCTTGAGGACATAAATTTATGAAAAAAGTATAGCTCAAATATTAAATATTAAATATTAAATATTAAATTTGATTAATGGAAGTGGCGTTTGTTACTTGTTGGTTGTTAGTGAAGATGGTCCCTTATTAGCTTGCATTTTTATGCTCTCGTCTATTTTAATAACTTTAATAAGTGTTGTTTCATGCATTTAGAATGCTACAACTATAAGGCTAGATTACTAGGCTTAGAGGGTTTAAAGGGAATTAGGTCTTAGATGCCATATATATTGTTGATTCTAAATTATTTGTGGATGCAATAAATTGATACTCTAATTTCTAGAAAACGACTAGAAAGTGATAGTTATTGGTCCTTACTCCTTATTGAGACCAAAATTTAATTTGTTTGGTTTTTGGTAGAGCGGAATTTTAATTTCTGTCATAAACCTTTATGTTATTTTAAACGATTTTATTTAAGTTTTTGTGGTTTGATAAATTTTGATTGTTAGTGAGATTGGTCATAAAACTAAGACCAATCGATCTCAGACTAGCCGCCATCGATATTCACCCATGAACATAAGCAACCACAGAGAGTCCGAGACATACATCGTATTTTTGTTGAATAGAAAGAATAATAATATTTGTAATCGAGGTATTATTTGATGAAAAACATCAGCAAATGTTGAATTCGTATAATTTAATAACCTTAATTGACGTTAATTTGTATCAGTTGCTTAAATAATGTTAATACTCGTAATTATATAATGGTCTTATAAAAATCTACTATATCAAATAAGTCAAATCACCCGTAAAGGTAGAGTCTATTAGTTAAAGCTTGAGTAAAATTTTCAGGAGACGCCAAGTTCAAGCCTTCACAAAAACAATTTTGTGAAGTATTTATAACATGAGTTCATGTCTTCTTGACTCCGAGCCTCTCACTCTTGGGTGATTAACCTGGTATACGTGAATTGCACTTTGTACATAGGCTATCACGTATACCCGAGAGTTTCAACAGTTTGCACCATTTTTCTTTATAATTTATATACACAAATTCTCATTGAAGACGGACACTATCTGTCACAAGTTGAAGATGGTAGTGTTCCTCTCACAATATGTAAGTGACAAATCAAGTAGGAATTAAATTAAGTATCTCACTTACCCTTCCACTTGTGATATTATAAGAGATGAATACTATTTATTTTCAACTTGTGACAAATAGTATCCGTCTTCAACGAGACAATTAAAATGATTTATATAATAGGGGAGTTGTGCAGTTTTAACGAACTAAAAAAATGTGGAAAAAGATGAATATTTTATGTTAAAGTTTGAGATATTAAGCGCGTAGACGAGGGACAGTGGAGGCGAAAATGGCGGGTAGTCAACAAAGAAATACGAGAAAACACGTGCAACGACACAAATGTACGAAACATGTAAGAAACTACACTTTCGTATTGTCACTCTGTAAAACTTTATACTAATAAATATAGCGAGGGGTTTACTTCTACTAGGACTAGCAATTGTCTAGCACTAGGCAAACTAAAGAGTTCATATGAAATTCGGTATATTTAGTGCTCATATGATGATACCCGTTGCATAATTAATGACACCTTCTTTTATTTGGATAAACCAAGTCAGTTTGCTCTTGAGAATAGGGTAAATCCATGAGTAATCGGGATTTGTTTAGAAAGGGCGGGGTTGAGATGGCAGGTAGATAATGAATTAATGATAGCAATATCAAATTTTAAACTTGACAATTGGGTTTTTTCTCATCCTCTTTGGGGATAATAAATATTTCATTACGCATAATGATATATTTCAGATACCCTTTTTTGGGGATTGTCCGTGGAAGGAAATTTCTCTACCAGAACAACGACATGGTTAGCACAAGGCTTGTTCGATAGAAATATTGATAAGTGTGAATTTTAGTGGATTTGGAAATTCAATATTCCTCTAAAGTTGAAATTTTTTTTTTAGAAAGCATGTGTTGACGGTCTCCCAGCGAAAGACACGCTTCTCAAAAGTCATATTAATGTCCCACCTCATTGTGCTTTGTGCAACTATCCTATTGAAAACAAAGATCATTTATTTTACGAATTGGATGTGAACATTATTAGCTTCAACAATTTTTTTGTTAAATTATGATAATATTGCAAGTGAAAAATTTCTAATGAAACTTAATTATCTCAAAGACTTAATTCCAAAAAATGATTTCATTAAGATTATCTTTATTTGGTGGAATGCATGTTTTATAGAAATGACATTATCTTTAATAATGTTCATATCAATATTAGCAAACTTATAACTTTATGTAATAATAGCACTAAGACCTGGAATGAGACTAGACATAAGGATCTCAACAATCCCGAGAAAGACAAGTCAACTAGAAACACTTCTAGTAAGAAAGAAAAATGGTGGGAGAAACCTAGAAACGGTTTCTTAAAGCTAAATTTTGATGGATCGAGAATATAAGGCAATAAATCTGCTTTAGAATATTTTATAAGAGATCATAATGGTAAAGTCGTTTTGTTAGGAGCAAAAAAGTGCGGGTCTAATTGTAACACCCCCATACCCAAAGTGCCTTACAAGACCACTTCGAGAATGGAGATGCTACCATCTCGGTCTCCCGAGGCAATGATATGCATAAGAC